>PVKC010016618.1:0-20681 GCA_004027635.1 Crocidura indochinensis
GTGTGTGTGTGTGTGTGTGTTAGAAAAGCAGTCTCTTCTCTCCCAAATGTACTGTGGGGCCAGTATCTTAGCAACAACTGTTTCTTATTTGTCTAAGTCTCAGGGGTCAGCAATCTTTAAAACATAAAGAGCCACTTGGACTTGTTTCTAAAGGGGGGAAAAAACCTGGGAGCAACAAAACCATCATAACATTTAAAACAAATATAGCACTACATACGTTGTTTCTTAATGCTATATACAGGATCATGCAGTTAGCTGTGGATCTGAAGAAACAAAAGAACTTTTTCACTTAACAATTGAAAATTTATATTTGTGCAAACTAATAACCAATTAAAATATTTAAATGATACCGCTCCCCATCCCCCTGCTATAAGCCCTGCTGTCTGAGATGCAGAAAAGCTTCGAAAGAGCCACATGTGACTCTGGAGCGCAGATTGCCGACCCCTGGTAAGTGGTTTTAGTAAGGTAGAGCACCATTTGAAAACAGTTAGATACTTCTCACTTTCTCTGGTTTTACCATAAGAGTAGATCCTAAGAAAATGCTTACTACAAACGAAATTCTTTCTAGTTAAACAGGTGTGGATAATTAAACTAACCCTATTAGATAGAAAACATTCAGGTGCACTACCTATGTGTTTTAGAAAACAACAGAATTATACAGATTAATTCACAAATAGCAAGCTATTAATGGTTACATATCTGACAGTAAAGGAAAATAGAAGATATATTATTAACATAGTAGAGGTCTTTAGTGATCATTCAGTAGTTTAATACTGCAACACATATAACTTTTTTGGCATTTAGTTGTTCAGTTCTTCGAGTTATAAGTTGAGTTTTGCATGTGGCTAACCTTTTGTTTCCTTTTGTAAGATATTTCTCAATTGTAATGCACATGTTAAATCCTGATTATTCTGCTGATATTTAAAACCAGATCTGAATAACATTACATCATTCTCAGCATGCTCAGTCAACATCACCTTTGCTTCGGAATCTATTTCTTTGCCTCTTCTCTCATTATGCTTCCATAAGACAGTAAGACTTAGTCATGTAGGAGAAAGTTTAGTCATCTTTATATCATCCTTGCCTTCTCTGTTTTATGACTTGATTTAAGCTTCAAGTTCCATTGCTACTGTTTCAATTGCTATACCCGGTATTTTTTCTTGAGTGTCACCTAGTATAATTTATCTCCGAACACAGTCATTATCCTCCATAAGCAATGACTAATTCTAGAGTAATTGCTTTAAATACATACAAATTAAGTTGTATAGATCTGAATCAGACTAAATGCATAACTAGCAAGAAAAATGAGAAAAAGTTTTACTTGTTTTTATAGAATATATAAGCAAAATATTTTCCTGATCATAGAACCAGTTTCAACAGTTTTATTTAGGAATATATAGAATACCATACATATTATGTATCATAAGCATATTAGTGCCTTTAGCACTAGTCATTAGTAGTTTTCTTGCTAGATATTATTTTATAATATGAATAATCTTATTCTCTAGAAAGTTTGATCTCTTGGAGTCCCTCTCTTGGAGTAGAGGGTTCAATAATGAAGTTTTCTAGTTTGAGGAAGCAAAGCCAAAGAAAATAATTTTTGATATTAATTATGTTCATTCTTTGTCTTCACAATATCATCTGAAAGTTATACAGAACTGAAAAAGTCTGAAACAAATATGTTTATAAGTGATTATCAAGTACATAGATCCAAAAGGAATAATTAATTGCATCTCTGAGGACCAGGAGGAGGCATGTTTTCTGAGAATATTTGTACTGGTTCCGATCTGCTCCCTTGCCAAGTAGCCTACATAATTTGCTACCCAAAGTAAAGTTGAGTGTTTGCTTCCAAATAAGCCAGTCACAGTAGTCAAATTTTACATACCGTGACATACCTTGGACTGTAATGAGATGCACTTGTGGTGGGGGGGGGGGGTGAGGAAGTCCCCAGATGAAGGATGCTAATGGCACCAGAGCAGCCTCTCATCCTCTCTCTGATGAAGCCAACTGCACCACTGGAAAGGCACATTCCAAGTAAAATGAATATATTTAGCTTTTATGTTTCTATTTAAATTTTGATCTTTGAATGTTTTATACATTTTATGTTATACTTCTTAAAAAAAAAACAGATGGTATCCAAGTATAAACCTATGAGGACTTTAGTGTTTTGAGTCTTTCTATAATGTAAGAAACACTCCTCAAATTAAACATCTTAAGGAAAATTATGTAATAGTTATTGTTATAGTTAAAAGAAGAATCAGATAAGATATTTATATTTGTCTTTTCAGAAATATAGACAAAGTATTTTATAATAGTTAAAACAAAATATAGTTTTGCAATAGAAAATCCATGGTGAGAAGCACAGCAGTGACTATTAGTCTTTTAAAATTAAGAAAGCATAAGAGTTTGATCCCCAACATTCGTATGGATCCTAAGCCCACCAGGAGTATATCTTGAGCACCACTGGTGACCCTCCTTCCCAAAGAAATGCTAAGATCTTTTTAATTGCTTTTAATTCAGTAGCATCTAGAAATCATAAAACAATACTTAAAATTTTAAATATTAGAGAGTACAAATATTGGGGCCAGAGCAGTAGTCCAGTTGGTAGGACTAACCTGAGTTTTGGACTACAGCATCTAATATGGTACCCTGGGTCCAGCCAGGAGTAATTCATGAATGGTAAGGCAGGATTAAGTCCTGAGCACTGCCAAGATTTTAAGCCAAAATAAAACAAAAGTATGTGGCCCCAAAAATAAAAGTATGAAATATTCATGAACTGTCATATTATTTTTCTTGTATGTGGGAAATATTTTATGCAATAATGAAAGGCACTTATTAGTATATCTAAGCTTGAGATAGTCAGCCCAGGCTTTAATAGTAACAAGAAAACCAAAAAGAATTATGTGAAATTAACAGCAATAAATAACACTGATAAGGTGTATTGCTGGCATTCTCATGTTTACTTAATTATAACTTGTTATTTTAAAAAATAGAAAATGTACTATTTCCTCTAGTTGAATATCCAGATATCAATTTTGCAATTCAGTTTCTCAAATACTAAAAGCAATCATTTTAGTTAATATTACATTTGTGATATATACTGGAAAACTCAACTAAAACATATGTAGACATAATATAAAATACAATTTAAGGGGCCCAAGCGATAACACAGTGGGTAGGGAATGTTTCTTGCATGAGGCTGGCCTGGGTTCAAAACCTGGCATCCCATTGGCCCACTGAGCCCACCAAGGAGCAATTTCTGAGCACAAAGCCAGCAGTGACTCCTGAATGATACTGGATGTGGACTTTAAAAGTTAATAAGTTTTAAGCATTTAAACAGTTGCTATCACAAGTACCGAAGAGAACTTTGGAGATACCCAAAATAAGTATTCTTTTTAATAATAAAGAGAATGAGATTCAGAAGACAAAGAAAAGTGTGCTAGCATACAAGTATTAAGCTTACTGGTGTAAGCTATTGAGAATAGCTTGCTTGGGCCAGAGAGATAGCCCTGCAAGTTGAACATGTCGTTTCCAGATAAGACCTCCAGGAGCAACCCCTGAACATAGTGCTGGATGTGACACCTCTCTATAAAATTGGTTTGTTTGGAGTTACCCTACAACGTTAATCCTGTGTTGTCAAGACAGAAGAAAGCAGGCTATATATTGTCAGTTAACAAAAAGCTTAGTAACAACTACTTACCATTTTAAAAACCTGCATGAAAAATTACTTTTGATGTTATTTTCTGTATGTGCAATCATCTATTTTTAGTGTTTTCATTAGAATACAATGACACTTATGGCTTATGTATACTTTTGGCTACTCGATCTGAGAACATAAATTTCATTTAAAAAGTATATCCACTTTTGTGTAAGTACATAAGTTCAGTGATGAGTCATACTCTTATTAGAACACTGGAGTAACCTCCTTCTAACACTCGTTTAAGTCTACTTCTTAGAGTGGAATAGGCCTTCTTAAACCTTTCCTACTTACCACCTTTTTTCACCCCAGAAATGTGTATGCATGCCTGGATTTATTGTTACTATAATAATTATTGAGTATTATAGAAGTCTGACACAAACAATTTTTTTGAAATTTCTACATTCAGTTATAAAATTTCAATTGGGGTTGGAAACTACATCTTGAAAAACCAGGATCTAGACAACAAGTGACTCATCAAAAGAGTTTTTCCCCAAACTTAGACCATACAAATTCAATTAATTATGAGCACTTTGTTCCTCCCTGAATATTTTTAGCACAAGCGTAATTCTATTATGATAGGTCAAATAAATTTCCCTGTTATAAGAAGTAGGTTGAGATATTATTTGTTCTGTGTACATGTACTAATTAAAAGTTGGATAAAATGTATATTCAAATGTCCTTATTTTCAATTTTTTTTCTTTTTCAGCTTTTTAATTAAATGAAGCCAAGTGGGATTTGCATAAAGTGAATGTTTACCATGAAGATAGTGTTCCTGACATTGTAATTTGAGTTTTTGGTTCCTATCTTTGTTGTGATAATCTAGTTTATTCTTGTATAATTTTTAATGTGAGTTTTATAGTAAATATAAATTATAGAAATGGTAAAATTTAATATTAGCTCTTTAAAGAACAAAGGAAACATAGAGGTGTTTTTCCAGTTTTTTTCTGTATCTGCTGTATGATTGATGGAACCATTAGAAATTCATGCTTAGGACTGTTCTCACAAAAGAAGAAAAGAAAAGGAAAGAAACCCACAATGATAGAGAATGTAAGAAAATGGAAATGTCAAAAAATTCTTAAAGATGTACAGAGATAAGGTGATATGCATGAAAATATGCCATGTGCTGAAATATACTTACTGTAGCTTCAGCTATAAAAGATGTGTCTGATCATAATAGTGTTTTGTTTTTATTAATTATAGTGAAATAAAGTTGTATGAGGACAAGCAGCTGGATAAATGGTACCTATAACTTGACCTGAGCTGGGAGATGGAGGTCCTTCCCAGAATATAAATCAAATATAAAGCACACAGAACTGAATAAACATGCCTCAAAGGCATCAGACAATCAAAGCAACACATCAAAACAAGGAATTAATTCCTCTGGCTTTATAAGTATCCTCTAGGTATCCAAATTTCAACCTCAAAACTAGCTCTGGCCGTTACCTCTTGCTTTCTGTGGAATATTTTTCAGAAACTTTCATGAAAAACCGAAAGTATAGGAATCTGAAAATTATCATTATATTTTGTTGTTATTTGGGGCAGGGAGAAGGAGGAGGGGGAAGTCTGTTTGGGTTAATATGCTTATTGTTTTGGGGGTGCTGGGGTTTACACCTGTAGCCACATGTGTGTCAAGTTTATGCTCTTAACACTGAGTGTATGGTCCTTTTTCCCCCATTATGTTCTATATCTGATTTAACTTCATTAAGCATTTCACGTGATATTCTTCAGAAAAAGATGAAAAATAAAAATGTCAAATCTTTGTACATAGGAGAAACCAAGAGCCAGACAATAATAAAGTTTTGTGCTTGGGCTATTAAACTTCCCAATCTGATCGCTTCTTCTTCTTTTTTTTTTTTTTTTTTTTTTTTTTTTTTTTTTTTTTTTTTTTTTTTTTTTTTTTTTTTTTTTTTTTTTTTTTTTGTGGTGTTACCCTAAGGATTGCTTTAATAAACTGTTTTTTCCTTTGACTTTGTTTACTAATTTTCTTAAGATTTGAACTTGGATACATTGTTCATTTGGAGTTCTAGCTATAGTCTCAAACAAGAACCAGGTAGAAATCCACTGATTTTGTTTGTTTTACACCTACTCATGACACAAACTGCAGAAATTAAGTTACCAGTAGGTTCTCAGAAACTGACTAAAAATAAAGTATAACAAAATAAGGTTATTTGAGCTGGAGTGATGGTTCTATCAGATGAACACATGTTTAGCATTCAGGAAAGAATCAGCGTTCCAATGGTCCCCTGAACTCTCAAACCAAGTCAACTATGACTTCTTCCCTCACCCCCCAAAAAAATCAGGTCATCAATATTTAATTCAGCATAGATCAGGATTATTTGTTCTCATCAGTATTATAATTAAAAAGTATCCAAGGGCCTGTTATAAAGAAAATGCTATATGAAAGCCTGTAGGACATATTAAGTTATATGTCAGGTCAATTATAAGGGAAGAAAGTAATATACTTTTACATATGATGACTTTTAATGAATTTTACATAGTAATATGAAAACTTCTTAACCAGATCACATTCTTTAATTTGTTAAAAGTCACATTAATCTTATTTTCTGTTCAAAGATGAATTTGAGATGGCAGGTAAAGGAAACAAATGAACCTGAATAGTTTTTAATAGTCTTTTTCTAAGTAGCACTTGATGTTTAACTATTAATCCTTTGAGTATTTTATGTGTTTGATAGTTGATTAAAACAAGTATTATAATGAAGTTGGATATAATGTACAAGTTACAAACACTTATTACAATTACTTTTGTTTTTCTCTTTAAAGCTCATGTTTAATCATGACCCACCTCTCAGTGCAGTAAATGTATTCTAGCCTGTATTATGTAATTTACTGAATATTAAACATGTGCCAGGCACAAAAACAGTTTTTCAGGATTCATAATTTTAAAAGTTACTGCTTCTCTGTTGACAATGGTTGCATTATGAAAGTGATTCTCTTAGAGAGAAATAGCCAGCTCCAAGATAAGTCAATATTGGAAATTGCAACAGGAAAAAAAAAGTATCAACAGTGGTTCAAATGTAGTTTGTTTTCAGAATATAGATGTACAAAATCATATAGTATGTGATTCCCTTACATATTTACATTTAAATAGAAAAAATAGTTTGTAGTATGCTCTACCCTTTAGTCAGCTTTTCCATCACATTAAGTATTGAAAACTCCCTTAAAACCTGATTTTATGTTAGTCTTATCTGAGTAAAGCTCTACTCTCATTTGAGTTGGAGATGAAATTCCATCTGTAGATTTGAATATGTCACTTTTTTTCTAAGCTGAAGCCACATAACTTTTTTTAATAATATATTTAAGTGCCATGATTACAAACAGGATTGTAGTTAATTTCAGTCATAAAAAGAACAACAACCCCTTTCACCAATGTAACATTCCCACCGCTATCAATCAGCGTATTACTCCTTAATTTAGTCACATGAAAGAGCCCAGTGGCATATTTGATGTCGTTTTCTTGGCCACTGAAAAGAATACCCCCTGTCAGAGACAATTCAGTGAGTGTGATAATGAGATTTGATCTTGGAAATACAGACTTGACAAGTCTTCCCTCTTTGTTCTTATGAGAACCTAAGAGCACATAAAGGCAATGGCTACTCTGAAGGCTGCATCATAATATTTTGATTTCAGTTACATTGAACCTTGAGCTTTTAGAACTGATGAAGCAGCAAACATTAATTAGAACATTTAGGGACAAGTCATTTGACTAAATTAGTTGGAGTTTAATGATGATCAAAACCCACAGAGCACCTTCACTGCATATATATCTATGTATATAGATATTTTATATATGTATTATATAACTTAATATATGAGATATACATATAATTCCTGGAAGTACTCGGGGAACCATATATGGTGCCAGGGATTAACCCAGGGTTAGCCACATGTAAAGCAAGAATGTCCTCCTCACTCTATTTTTTCAGTTTTACTCTGGAGTTTTTTTAATATTTTAATATCTTTAAACACTGTGAAAGTATTTGGGTGTATTTCTAGTCCCTTATTTAACATTTTCTGCCAAGTATCAGTACTGATACTAAAAGCTGTGGCCAATGTTATTTGTGTGGATGCCTGGTTCTAGAAAGACTAGAATGAACCATATTCACAAGGAATAGCATTTGCTTTTGACATCCTAGGAGTTTATTCATGCAAATTTTCCCATTTCATCTACTGATTATTCAAGATTATAAAGCCTGTCTCGAATACAGACTGGAAGTGGAGGTGGTGGAGGATAGGGTGCTTTGGTAGTGAGAATGTTGCATTGGTGAAAAGGGCTTATTCTTTTTATGACTAAAACCTAACTACAAACATGTTTGTAATTATGGTGCTAAAATAAATAATTAAAAAAAAAGTAAAAATAGTAATAGCTAAAGAAAAAAAAGCTGCATATATAAGGAGTTTTTCTAAGTAGACGTATTACTGGCAGAAGCAAAAGATGATTGGAATAGTCACAGGATTAAGAGAAAAAGGCTAGCATGAAATATCTTGGAAAATAAGGACTTTGCGCATAGTCGTATATTTGTACATCAAAACTAGCATATTTTGTCCTACAATCTCATTTTTGGTAAATTATTGATGAAAATAAGGTAGTTTTTTTGGGGGGGTTGGGGTGGTCAATATGTGTCAGAGTGGGACGGGGATTTTTTTGAGGGTGCTCAGCAGAACTGGAGGTCCCACCATTGATTGTTGGACAATTGGGCAATTGATTCAGTTAAGACCAATGATACTGCTGAGGTCCAGTGGTGCGGGAATATCCAGGCAGTACTAAGCATGTATCCAGGGCCATACTCAGTGATGCTCATGGAAACATGTAGAATCAAATCCTGACTAAACGATAAATGTTTGACAATTCCCCCAAAACCAATATCTGGAGAGGAAGAAGGTAATTTTTACCTAGTAATAATTCGAAGGGTTTAGTCTTGGTTCTAGGACCTAGAATTATTCCTAATAAGCTCATTCAAGTATCTGTATTTCTGTATTCATCAACACCCCATAGGTCAAAACACAGTAATAAAGTGTTTCTTAAATGAATGGATAAAGAAAATGTGATTTAGGGCCAGTGTTTGAATATAGCCATATATTGGTGCATTATTATGGAAAACAGTATGGAAGTTCCTCCAGAAATTAATATATGTAACATTTTTTGGTGGGGGCACAAATGATGATGCTTAGGGGTTACTCTTAACAGTTTATAGGGTATTTGCTTCATGTAGGTGGTATACCTGAATTTGATCCCTGGCATCCTATATGGTCCCCTAACCCCCCCCTAAAAATGATACTTTGATATGGAGAAAGTAGTAAGCCATGAGAAAATCAGGGATGGCCTTCAATCCAATGAAAAATGATTTCATTTTAAATATAATGAAAAAATAAGATTTATTATAATTCATCTAAATAAAATAATTTCACTTAGAAATTCACTTTTTGGGCCAAAGAAATAGCTCAGTGGTCTGAGTTCATGCTTTGTATAGTTTAATAGTTTAAAGGTTAAAATTATTAAATGTTGAATAGTTGCTCACTCTATGATACCCTGAAGATCATTGGAGCAACCCCAAAGCACAGCTGGAAGTTGTCCTCAACAATTCCAAGCATATGCTACCCAAAAAAATTCAGTTATGTTTATTGGGTGTGTGGCCATACCCAGATGTATTCAGCTTACTCTTTGCTCTGTACTCAGATCATTCCTGGCAGTACTCAGGGGACCATATGCCATGACAGATTGAACCATTGTTACCTAACAAAGGCACTTTAACCTCTGTATATCGTTCTAGCTACAAAAAACTCACTGTAAATCTAGAGACACTGTAAAGCTGAAATGTAATAAATGGAGGGGGAGGGAAAGATTCCTTGAATATGGTAATGAGAAAGATACAGATGGAATTGAAACTGCTGTGTACACATAAAAATATTCTAATACCAGTATGCACATTGTTTCCAACTGATTAAATGCTCTTCAATACTGACTATATTTTAGACAAGTGCCAGCAAATTTTAAAATACTGAAATGTAAAAAGAACTGCAACTGAACATTACAACAAAAATTAGAAAAATTACCAGGGTGTAAAAAGTTTAACACTTTAAATAGAAGAAGAAATAACATAAAATAACAAGGGAGAATTATCTCAGGTAAAGCAAGAAAATAATATACCAAAATTTATGGAATGTATATACAAATTTACAATTTATATACAAAATGTATTGAATGCAATAAAACCTGAGAATGATGTTTTTTGTTGTAATATTCATATTTTTAAAATCTCTTAAATACCTAAAGAACATAAAGATGCTACGAGAAAACTCGGTGTGCTAATGTTCATGCTTATATGCCAGACATATGCAGTCTCCAGCACCACAAGGTCCCCAGCATAATAAGTAACCTAAAAGTTAAAAAAAATGGTAAAAGAAGGAAGTGGGAGTAAAAATAGGAAACAGACCAATAGAAAGAAAAGCCTCTATGAAAAAACATGAAATCAAAGCAGCACAATGGCATCAACAAAACTACAATTATAAGAAAGCTATGAACTGGGCCAGAGAATTTTCAGAAAAGTATAATCAAGATGAAAAAATCTGAGACTTTCAAGAACAAAGAAACAAGACAATTTTCAAATACAAAAGAGTCAAGGAAACCCCAAAACAAATGGTGGCATTAGTGAATTCTACCTAGTGTTTGTAGAATTTGCACTAATTTAAAATGCCTCAATACATATAAGAAAGTTACAAATATTTATTTTATGAAATAATCATTGCCCTGATACCAAAAAGGAATCCAAATTTATAGATCAGTGTCTCTGACGTTTGTGTACACATGTACAATAACACACAAATACATAATCCAACAGCAAGTTAAAAATCATATCATCCACAAGAAAAACTTAACAATAGGAATGTAAGGATGGATCAACATGCAAAAAGAATCCATTAAACACAGAACATTAATGGACCCAGACAAAAGACTACTGAATGGTATTATTTCATAATAATATTTCACAATATCTTCTCATTAAAATAATCAAAAGAAAAGAGAACTTCACTTAAGTGTTTTTCCAGAAAAAAAAAATCCAGCTAACATCACACTCTAGAGATAAGACTTACTACTTCTTCCCCCTAAAGAACAAGCCAATATTTCCCCCCTTTTACCACTTCTACTCAATATTTGTATATTTTGCAAAGAAGTACTTGAATTATTCGTCTCAAAAGTATTTGAAAACAAGGGCCAGAGCAGTGGCGCAAGCGGTAAGGCTTCTGCCTTGCCTGCGCTAGCCTAGGACAGAGGTTCAATCCCCCAGCGCCCCATAAGGTCCCCTAAATCAGGAGTGATTTCTGAGCGCATAGGCAGGAGTAAACCCTGAGCATCATGGGTTGTAGCCCAAAAATACAAGATAAAAAAGTATTGGGGAACAAAAGGGCAAAAAGGTGAAAGACAATAGATGCATAAGCTACAGGAAGTTGTACTTGATGAATATCATTGACACTGAGCATGTTGGAGAAAGCTGTGTCACACACACCTTCTATACAGATGTAATTTGTGACATGATTTAGGCTCAGGTTTCCCCAAAGACATCGTCAATCAGGTAGATAGAGAAAATGCATCCGTTGTAAAATGAAGAGGGAGAATAGAAAACACATTAACTATTAGGATTCCATGTGCATTGTTCCTAGTGATTTAAAACAATCGCAATTATTCTATTATGGACATTGGGTATAGCTTTTATTTTATTATTACACAGCACATCAAACCCTATGTCTCAATGAGCTTTAATAGAAGTTAGAAGATGCTATTTCTAAAGAGAACCAAAATTCTATATCTAAATTGCATATGACAAAAATATAACAACATACATCCCTGGGTTAATTTCTTAATAATTTTCTGACATGAGTTAGAATGATGTTTATATAGGTGAATATATTCTGCAAATTTAATATACCGTATTTACCGGCATATAAGACGACTTTTGAAACAAAAAAATGTCAACTGAAAATTGGGGTTCGTCTAATACGCTGAGTATATCCCAAAAAAATGTTTCAATATTCCGCTAAATGAAAATTGTCTGAATATTGCCACAAAACGAATTTTCCAACTCAATCCTGCTCCAATCACTGCAAGGCTGCTCAGACCGCCTCTCTAACTCGGCCAATCCAAGCAGGCTTTTGATGCATGCAAATTAGACAATGTTCTGGACCCGAATGTACACTGTCAAAAACCTACTCGGATTGGCCAGAGTCAGAGAGGAAGTCTATTACAGTATAACCTTTGAACCTTTGCTTGTGATTGGCTCACTGTGGTACATACAGTTGCAGCACAGGAACGCTCTGTCTGATACAACTGTCTGATACAGCAAATACAGGCCTAAACCTATGTTTTAACTGCAAAATTAGGGAGTCGTCTTATACGCTGGCAAATACAGTACATTGAAATATTTACTAATTAATTTAAAGTTGTATCTCAATATCACCATTTTCTGGGCAGATAAAGCAGATAGCTCAACTACATCCAAGTAGGCAGCCCACTTTCCTCTAGAATCTCTAGCATATCCAAAGTCCATCACTATTGTCTTATTTCATCTTCTAGTTGTAGCTTCACAGAACAATTAAAAGAGCTTCATTATAATTCCCTCTCCTCAAAGTCCTTTTGATGCATTTCATCCTTCACACTGGTTTGAGTTGCTATAGTAAAATGTTGCTTTATTCACATTATTCTGCTATGTGTGAATATCCATTATTTCTGAGATAAAATACTTAATTTTTTCACAGCCTATATTACCTGGTTGACAAGTTACCCTAAATTTACTATTATCACCTGTGTTCTAACCAGTTAAACATATTTTGACATTCTGGCAATATATATACATATATATTAACATACATATACACTTTTATTTTTGTAACATACCTGGTTGTGCTTGTGGATACTTCTGGCTCAGTGCTCAGGGAGCCTACCTCAGGGCTCTCACATGTATAGCATGCACTCAAAACCTATGACTGTCACTATACAGCTGAATGGGTTTATCTGCGTTGCATCTAAAAATGCTTTTCTATCCTAGAAACTCCTAGAAAAACTTCAAAAAAATGGAATAGCCAAAATTGTAATGAATGTAATGTAATAAAAATCAATTTTTACAATGATTGTCTATAAATTTGAAGCCAAAACTACCTGGAATTTTATAATATCTTCATATTCCTAACAACTCATAATTCCATTTCTTCAGTCTTCACAAAACAGCTAAGTTGATTGTAAAATAATCAGTCTATGTGCTACTTTGTTTGAAAGTATTTAGATTTTCATTACATTCAAATAAAATTCTTTATATTTTAATTTAATTCTTTAATTTATTGAATTATTATATTAATTAATTTTAATTTAATTCTTTAATTTAACTTGTTAAATGATTAATTTAATTTTTTAATTTAAAAGTATCGATTTTCATTACATTCAAGTAAAATTCTTTTTCTGATCTATAAAATTTGGTATGGTCCCTTTTCTTGCTCTAAAAATGATTCTACTTTTCATTGTATTAGCCTCCCAATAGATACCCTTATGCCTGGCATATGGTAGGTTTTTAAATATTTAGTTTATGTTGTGTCAACCTTGTAAAATTCAGTTTGTTTGATTGTCAAGAAAGAATAAGCAAAGGATATTATTAAAATATATTCAGCTCAATTTTTACTTCAAATACAAAATTGTACATCTGGATTATCCAATAAAAGTTCTAATTGTAATTATCTCTGTTGTAAAATTCAACTATTCTACTATGGCAACTATACACAAAAAGTTTAATTAAAAACACAATCTTATTTAAATTTCCTTTTAATCATATTTTATCCTGTTAAAAAACACATCCCTAAGTGACTAAACCATGACAAACTAAAGCATTTATAAATAAATCTATTTAGTATCTTTTCCATGAAATATGTAAAAATGTCCTATTCAATTTTAAATTTCACTGTCATTAACATACAAAGAGCACTCACCTTTCAAAGAGAGACTATGAAACAGGAATCATTATTTTTGGAAAGTTGATTAAGATTTTCTTTTAAAATAATTAAAGAAATGTTTGAATTTTCTATCTGGTGCCAGATTCGTAATTTTTTTAATTTTATACTATATAAAACAATTGCTGATCTGATCAAGTTTTAAATTTTAACACAAATAACTAAAACATTAACATTTGCTATAGAAATTACAACTGAAGTTGAAATCAACCCGTTATAATTGTAAAGTCTTTGCAGATTGAAATATTATAAATCAATATATGTATTGCTTCACTATTCTATACTTTAAGCAAAATAAATTTATACAAATAATTTTATATTGTATTACAATAAGTATATTCTACCCTATACTTTTTAAAATATATATATAAACTACTTTATTTAAAACTATCAATCACATAGTTGATGTAACTGATCATAATAGATTTTTACCAGGTAAGTTAAAGTAAAATTACTAAAAAAGCAGAAATGAAGTAGAAAGAATATAACAGCAAGAAAATTTGTGAAAACTATTGTAACTTGAAACGAGATTATTGTGTCACTGTAAGAAGGTTTAGTAAAATTTTATTGCTTGTTGACAATTCTGCTACTTCTTTTGTGTCTACACATTAGGTGGCTTCAGGTCCACATTGGCGACTAAATTGATGTGTTACTACGGGAATGACAGTTCTAAAAAATATTGGAGTTGTCAACTGGCTGAAAATGTGACCTTGTTGCCCAGTAATTCTAGGCTCTATTCCTGATATTATGGCAGCCTGATAGTGTGAAATGTTTTTAGCTGCCAGAGAATTACAAGAAGAGTGGGGAGGATTTCCACACTCATTCCAAGAAAAGTCCTGGAGATATAAGTCCAAATACCATTGTACCTGGAGTTTTGGTCAGATTGGTCACCCATACTTTTATAAATTGTAAAATATGTTATTTAAAGTTTGTGTTTTTACATAGTTGATTATAATGCATTTGTTTTTGATACCCCTTGTTCTAACCACAATCTCACCACCAATGTACACTTTCCTCCACCATTGTCCCCTTACCCCACCCTATTCCAGCCTGCCTCAAGTCACTCTTGAAACAATATGTTTCACAGTGTTTGTTTATAAGTAAGTAGTAATGAAATTATATTTTTAAAGTAGAGCAAAGAGAAAAGTTGTGAAAATTATTGTATCCTTCAATCATTAAATCAGTTTTAGCAGATTTACTAAGCTATTTGTTACGAGCTCATCTTTCTGTTGTTTTGTTTCTGAACATTAGGTGGCTTTGAATACACATTGATGTCTAAAATGGTGTGTACTTACTGGGATGACAGTACTGAAAAATTTGGACTTGTTGCACGGATGCCTGTATGCACAGTCCAGAAATTCCAATCTCTGTGTTTCTACAATATGGTTTCCAGGCTTCCACAAATTCTAGAAGTATGAGAAGCTGGGGAAGGGTGTCTGAATTCATTTCAACGAAGTCCAGGTGATATCAGCTGAAATACCATCATACCAAAAGTTTTGTTTGGTTTGGCATCTTTGCAGAGGTCAGTGGTTAAATGAAGTTGTACTTTGACAAAGTGGCAATTATGGGTAGTGGGTGCAGCTGGAGAGACTTCAGCTGGGTGGGGACTGGCCTGCTATTCCTCTAAGCTTGCCTGTTCTAAGCTGTGAGAATAGTGAGTGTATGGTGCTGGTCAAATGAAGGCATGGCAACAGAGTTTGTGAGGGGTTATCTTGTTTGCCAGACCTTAAAAAGTCCCATGTCCCAGACTTATTAAGAGATCACTGAAACTTCATTTAATAATGAAATAAGATAAATATTTAAAAGACTTGGCATTAACAACGTAAGATATCAATAACAGATATTTAAAAAATATTTCTTTAGGGCAAGGTATTTGAGATATTAATAAATTAGCAATCTCAGAGTTTGAAGAAAACTGAAAGTTATTTGGTTGCTATTATTTAATGTTAAATAATCAAGAAATAATAAAATAAAACTTTGTTGAATCATGATGGCAAACATAAAAAAGTAGGTCAAAGCCTTAAACTACTTTCCAATAGAAATAGCTTTTTGGGATGTAGGATAGGAATTTACAGAAGAGGTATAGGAGAGTTTTTTTTTAATTTTATACAAATACTAATTATTTTAACATGTATTGTGAAATACTTAAATTACTCTCAAGTAATTACTGAAATAGTAAATCTAACTATTTCAATTTCTAGGATGATTGTTCCAACAAGGCACTTAATTACAATTTATTGTATTCCACTTTTAATTGAAACTGTTGCAAGGAATAGTAGGTTAATATTTAGCACTCTCTCTATATCTTACTAGTAATAATACTTCACAAAAGTATTATTTTCTCATATAGTGTTTGAACAATTAAGAACAGAGTGGGGAGTACAGGCCACTCCTGCTGATTACTAAATTAAATGCCCTTTGTCAACAGTTTCTTACCAGAATTTCTTTAATATTAAAAACAACTGCCTAATTTATGTATAGGACAGAAGTTAAAACTATATTTTCCATAATTGAAAATATGCAACCTTGGAAAGAAATTATATCTTCAATTATTCTAACCTATTAGAGACTATAAATAAATAATAATAAAAATATAAGATATAATAATAAAATATAATATAGTTCAAACTTTATAATTACATTTTTATTTTACTAAAAAATAAAGTACCAAGAAAATAGACTGTTGAAAAGATCATAGTTTTCTTTTAAAATTTTAATGGTTTTGGGGCCGGGCGGTGGCGCTGAAGGTAAGGTGCCTGCCTTACCGCGATAGCCTTGGACGGACCGCGGTTCGATCCCCCGTGCCCCATATGGTCCCCCAGGCCAGCCAGGGGCGACTTCTGAGCGCATAGCCAGGAGTAACCCCTGAGTGTCACTGGGTGTGGCCCAAAAACCAAAAAAAAAAAAAATTTAATGGTTTTACATAGCTCCTTTAGCTAGTTATTTCCACATTATTTATAATTTATATAAATTTATATTAATTATGCAAATAATTTATATGAATTGAAGAATATCACTTTTAAAAACATTTCATTTGTTTGAACTAGTTTATTTAGCTCTAAATTAGGCACTGACAAAAGTGAACTTACATTGGGAAACAAAATTTACTCAGATCTTTTGATATTATTATAATGAAGCTGTGCTTGTATAGTGGTGCATTTATCCAAAAGACATACTTTATCCATAGCAGATTGTTTTTAGGGATGAAACACTTATACATGTCTTTAAAATTAAAGATAAGTTTGAGGAAGTTATGAAAGTATGGAACAGTTGGTGAATATTTTTTGATAGTGACACAATCTATTACAAAAGCAGGTTCTTGAATAACATTTGGTTCATTGGTGAGTCAAATTTATTTTCTGTATCACTATAATGAAATATCAACTAAAATGAGAATATGCAGGGACTTGATGGATTCAAAGGAGCTGTAAGAATATTAGTGACTCTTGTTTCATCGCACAAGTTTGAAAGTAACTAATACTTTTTCTTTTGAAAAAGAAAAATCAGGGCCCAAGAGATAGTACAGTAATAGATAGTAGATAGTAAGTAGATAGTAGATAGCAAGTAGATAGTACTTGCTTTGTATTCAGTCAACCTGGGTTTGACCTCCTAGTATAGAAGGTAGGGTTATTGCCCTGCCAACAGCTGACCTAGTTCATTTCCCAGCATCCTATATAGTTCCACAAACAACACCAGAAATAATTCTTGAGTGCAGAGCCAGAATTAAGGCCTGAACACTCTTGAGTACGGCTCACCTTACCCCCACCAAAAGTGTATGAAACATTTTAAATTTACTTATTCACACACAGAGACTCAAAACATAAGAATTAATTACAATGTGGATAGAATGACATATGGATTAGGAAGTTGAAAGAGGAATAATGAATGCAGTCGTTTGGCTTATGTTTTAGAGATTGCCATTCATTTATGGAAGGAGACTGTGGGACCACAGTGATTGTGGTGCTTACATTCGATGGTGCTCAGGACATATATAGGGTTTCTAGGATCAACAAGAGTCAGCTGAATTCTAGGAAAATGCCTTAACCATGGTATTATCTCTCTGCCCACTTCTTTCCCTTTTGTATTAATTCACTCCACCACACCGCCTTTTAACTTTGAGGGACTACACCTGGGGAGCTCTGGAGTCACTCTGGGCATCGCTGAGGACTCTAGCATCAAGGATGCAACTGAGGCACTGACATGTGCTCCCATACATTTAACACATACTGGACTATATTTTATAACCTTAGTGTTCTCCAACTAGTTGAAATATACACAATAAATTTCTTGTTTTGTGTTGATTTTTATGGTCAAATTGGGCGATTATATCTTTTTTCAGAACAAAAAAACATTAAGTTATATTAGAAAGTGTTACTGTATACAAACAATGTTGTGACATGGCATTTTTAACATGGTTTCAAAAGTCAAGTAGTTGCTTTTACTGAACATACAAATTACAGAATGAAAGTATAAATATTCTGGTTATAATGTATTCAAAGTCTTGACAATGAATCCAGCACGAAATACTCAAGTTAATATACAAAGTAGAGTTGATTTAGTATGATACCAACACATTACAAATTTATCATTAATGATATCTCCTCAAACATTTGGGTCAAAGTTTTATGAAAACTATAAAGAAAACGCATTATTGAAAGGAATTCATATTACCAATGAAAATGTTTCTGAAAATAAAACCAGTATCAGTGACTGCTGTATGTTTTCTCACTACAATCAATTCTTTATCTTGTTCATGTATCTAGAAGATTAGATTTTGATGCTTTCACCTCCTTGAGCTATTTCCTATATTAAATCTTAATACCCAACAAAATCAATCTGACTAATCAATTACCTCTTACTCTTGTTATATATATTTCCAAAAGATTACAATTTAATGTTTTCACTACCAAGGATCAGTTTCCTCTACTGGATCTTACTACCCAAGAAAATCAATCTGACCAATAAATTACTACTTTTTCTTGTGCCTATTTTCAGAAGATTAAAAGTCGATGCTTTGTCTACCTAAGAGTTTTTTCCTATATTGACTCTTACTACACAATTAAAAATAACCAATCTGACTATAAGATGTCTTTTGTAAAACATCTTTTGTTTATTACGCTTCATCCTAGGTTGAGTATTTTTTAAAATAAAAGGCACTTTTGGTGATTATTACTAAAATGTTTACACAATTTATTTTTACTCTTAAGATAATTTATTTCAGACTAAAATTTAGTTATGCCGTTTGTTAAGGAGTGTTTATATTTTAATCATTTGGCAATATGAATGTCATTATGTGTAATGACAAAATTTTTTCTCAAATGTTTCATTTTGTCTTATAAAAATATAATCAGGAGGAGTTCTCTTGGTCTTGTACTGGCATGTGGTGGGCACTGGGATGGACAGCTAGCCCGAGGACCCCCCAGACTTCCCATTAGTCTGGGCGGCCAGATTCCCCCACGCCAGAGGGGCTCTTCACGAGCACCTCAGGTAAGCTGGGTCCTGGGGGAGGATTTGGGGTGGAGAGCAGCTCCACCCCCTATACATTCACAAACAGCAGGGGACAGAGCTGGACCCAGAGTTCCCACAACTGCAGACAGTTGTCAAAGTAATATCCCATTATCCATTACAGACCACCTACAGAATGGTCATTTTTCGCGCGACAACTAGCCTTTAAACCTATCCAAGAATACTCTTGCACTTGACTATATAAAAGGTAATGGACACCCTATATAAAGAGGATTTCACTCAAATAGATCTCTGAAATCAATTTTTATGTGAACGTTATTTTTTATAAATTTGAAGTCCTCTCTGACTCCCAAGCCTTAACCTTAAGTATTCATCTATACTATGAATATAGCCCCACTTATTCATTGCCTCTCCACACCAAGATACCCTTATATTCCCCCATATCCCAACCCTGATGTGTTACCTCCTCTTTATTTACCCCTCTTTTCCCTTAATTCTTACCTAGATAGGTACCAAGTCCGACCTCTTCCGCAATAAAGCACCATTCAGCTCCTCAATGAAAGACACCCTCTAGAATCCCCTTTTCGTGTCTCAACAAGAAACCTCAACCAACATGCCTGCTGACTTAAGCCTGTGACCCCTCTCATCCCCGTCAAACCATGGACTGATACATCATACCAGAATCAGCTGCAACAGAACTCCCAACTCGTGGACATTACAGGACTCTGAAATTCCGCAAATCATATCTTAAACTGTAAACTAAAATTTGTGATAAGAAAAAGTGCCTTGAATTGCACTCCCCACAAGAATATCTCAGAAGACCTCATGGGGAGGCCTATATTGCCTATGTAAGCCTAATATCGTATTAATAATGCATCTTAAGATATATACTAAAAACATACAGATAACCTCCCCCATCACTTTCTTTTTTCAAATACCTTCCTTTTCCTTTTTTTCCCCTTAATTTAACTTTTTTTTCTTTTTTTAATTTTTTAGCTCAATTTTATCTATTTGCTCTATTTTTTATATATGCATATTCCCAGCTTGGGTGCTCCCGGGTAAAAAACCAATAAACACCTTGCCTGGGATAAAAGCTCAGAGCACACCACAGGTACTGTATGCGTAGCCTGTCATCCCTACTCGGAATAGCACCATACATTTTTGTATAGACACAGTAAATAAGGGGAAAACATTGACTCAGACAGAAGATCTTATCTTCTATGGATAAGAACTCACACTTTTTACACAAGGGTGCCTCCTATCATGGACATATGTCATGTGGATACAACTCAGTCTCCACGAGATCGAACACTGTCCTTTCTCTAATCCCAGATCCCAGATGTAGAACTGAAACAACTCCCTGTAACAACACCAGGAACTAAGCTCTTTTGGGAGATATACTTGTGCTAGGGTTGATAAGACAACGTGGACAGCGAGGAAATGTCAACTTGACCTAAGACCGGAGGTCCTATCACAACACCTAACACTCAGTGGAAACCAGAAGATG
>PVKC010016619.1:0-10009 GCA_004027635.1 Crocidura indochinensis
GTCTCTGTAAGGTTCTTCCCTGATGGCACCAAGGCGAAGAACCAGATGTTTCCTTGCTGTCCTGGGTGGGACTCCGGGTGGCAAGCGGCTCTCTCCTCCTGCGCTGTTCCTCCTGCTGGCTGGGCAGGTGGTCCCGGAGTGGCCCCTGGCCCAGCCCCGCCGATGGTGGGTGGTGGGGTGTACAGGGGGGGGCAGAGGGGTTTGGTCAGTGTGGGAATTCTGAGGAGATCTCCACTCTGCCGGCTGCCTGGACTTAGAGCACCAAGTTGGCTCTGGGAGACCTCGGGGCTGGGGGGCCTGACTTGGCAGAACTGGCAGACACCTCCTCTTTTCTTCGCTAGCCCTACTCCCTTCCTTCCTTCCTTCCTCTTTCACTGAAAGACTGGCTGTAGCTCCTTCTCCGGCAGCCTGGAGAAGTCCTCAGGAGCTGAGCTTGTTAGTGCTTCGTACATACTGCTAAAGTGTTTCTATTGGTTTGCATAGTATTTATTGTTTTGTTTTTGTTTTTCATATACACAAGGCTGATTACTGTACAGTTGTATACTTGGAACACAGACTATGATGTAAGTGCTTGAAGATATAGAAAACCTCTTCTCTAGTGAACATGCTGGTGCAGCCTGAAAAGCCACAGGCCCCCTCCCACCAACTGTGAAGGGTGAAGACCCTTGCAGATGGAGCGCCGGCTCCCTGTGAGCCCTACAGATAAGTCTCAGATTCTGAAGTCCCTAACACAAGGAACTCTGAATACACTCTAAAGCTCTAAAGGTAATGATTTTCCATTGGAAGATGATTAATACTAAACTGGCAGAGAGAGAAAGAGAGAGACAACATAAAAATATATTCCAGTTTATCTACAGGAAGTTCTATGTACCATTGGACGTCATAGGAAAATCTGTATGTATGCTGAGTCCCAGGGAGAAGTGTGTGTGTGTGTGTGTGTGTGTGTGTGTGTGTGTGTGTGTGTCTGTGCTGAGTGTCACCTGGACCTTCTGGGAGAAGTGTCCACTGGGACCGAGAGAGGACTGTCAGCACGAGGAATGGAGGGACTTGGTAGGAGGGCTGGCAGGACCTGGGAATAAGGTGCTGAAATGATTTTGTGCCTAATTTCTCTCTCTCTCTTTTTCTCTCCCTCTCTCTTTTCCTGTTCTAGTCAGGAAGCCCACATAGATTTCTTATAGATGAAATTGAAAAAAGAGTACCCTGTAACAAGTCAAAATTAAAATGATTTTAAAAAATATATCATTCCCAACCACAAAAGAGCCCTTGATCACATTTGCATTCATGCCTTCTCTCACACAGTTTTCTATCCCCCGTCCCCTCTTTCTCTCTCTCTCCCCATTCTTGCTGCTTTTGTCCTGATTCCTGACAGAGATCCATCGTTGCTAGAGGCAGGATTGAGGACTGTAGGTCATGCGTCTACAGCCAGTCGTTCATGCGATAGGAGACTAAAGGAAGTCCCTTACAGAGATCATGCCATTAGCCTAGAGGAACGTGTATGCACTTCTGCAGCCTCGTCCCGCTCTCCTCCTATGTGCATGGCAGAATGTGTGGAGTTCAAGGGTTAGGTGTTGAAGTGCGATCCTGAGGGAAGAGAGAAGGAATCATTTAGAAGTAAGATACATTTCCCAGCGAAAGCTCCAGTATGTATTTTGTACCACTCACATGGGGTTTAATTGAGGTAAGGTGCATAAGCAAGCAAGATCATGGGCTGAAAAGCACTGAGCTCAGAACCAAGAGCTTCCTGAAATACAAGCCAGCCTGCTCCAGCTCCAGCCTACAAGTTGTCTTACCTGGTATTCTGTCGCTCTGGCCACAGTTCCTCTTACCTTTATGTCCCTCTGCATTATTTTCCTAGCTGGAGTATATACCTTGGAGGACAGAAGCAGAGTCTCCCCCCCACCCTTTCCCTAAGTGTTTATTTCAGTGCTAGGCCTGCCTTCAGTAAGGGACCTGGTTGCATCCCATGGAGCAACTTTTCTGTGAAGAACCAGATTAGAGAGTAGAGAGCAGAACTGGGATGGCTAGAGTGTTAGCACTTGTTCATCATCCATCATTTCACTGTTTGGAAAACTGAGACTCCAGCTCTGGGAGTAGCAGTGACAGATGCAGTCAGAATGGCCAGACTAGAACAGAACAAGGTCAGAACTAGAAATTTCAAGACTCCTGTCACCATCCCACACCAACTTTCTGGATGACCCTCCAGAAATGTCTTACCCTTTGAAAAATTTAGAAAACAGTTCCTGCCACCACTGAAGTAGTGCCTGGCAGTACTTTTGTTTTCTATGCAGTGCTGCCTGTTTCCACCACTGCTCATCTCATTATTCCTGGCTTTCTCTGTTGCCTATACTGACTCTCACATCTCTGTGGCTGGGGCATGAGCAGTCTATCCAGATTTCCACACCTCTGAGTTTTGTAATTCAAAACACAACAAAACAACCCAAATAGAACATGGCCCCTAATGTCTCATACTTTCAAGCCCATGTTTTCTCTTGAACATGTATCTCTTTCTGCTTTTTCTACTCTGGAGAAACTCAGGATTTCTCTTGAACATGTGTTTCTCACTTTCTTCTCATGTCTTTCTAAATAAATTTCATTTTATAACAACTATTTGGCTTAAAAAATGCAGAAAATCTGCTCTGGCACCAACTTGCGCCAGGTTAATATGACACCCTGGTAAAGAGGAAACAACAATAACCTGATCTAAGAGCAGTTTGCCCTACCTTATCATCAAATGTTATGAATCAGAAGAATTCCATCCTTTAATCTGTGCAAAAACCAAGATCACTAATTACAGAAGACTGACTTTGACAACCACGACTGAGCAGAACTTTTCCTGGGATCAAAAAGAAAGATCATAGCCTAGGCTTCGGCCTAGGATTTGTGAAAAAACCAAGATCTTTAATTCCAGAGGTCTGACTTTGATAACCACAACTGAGCAGAACTTCTGGAAACATAAGGAAAGACTTTTTCCTAGGTTCTATCCTACGATCTGTGCAAAACCAAGACCAATAATTACAGAAGAATGACTACATGGGGCCCAGGAGATAGCATGGAGGTAAGGCGTTTGCCTTTCATGCAAAAGGTCATTGGTTCGAATCCCGGTGCCCCATATGGTCCCCCATGCCTGCCAGGAGCAATTTCTGAGCATGGAGCCAGGAGTAACCCCTGAGCAATGTTGGGTGTGACCCAAAAACCAAAAAAAAAAAAAAAAAAAAAAAAAAAAAAAAAAAAAGAATGACTACAACAACTGTGATGGAGCAGAACTTCTGGATCCATAAAGACTCTACCCTAGACTTCATCTTATGACCTGTGCAAATATCAGGATCGCTAAATACAGAGGACTGTTTCTGACAGTCACACTGAGCAGAACGTTTCCTGGCACAATGAAAAGACCTTGGGGTTTGACAATGAGTATGACTGGAGTCGATAGTTGTTCCCATGACAGTATGCTTCAAGGGTGGAGAAACCCTGTCTCTCTTAGGCCAAGGGAATTTCCTTTCTAATTTCCTCAATACTTACTGTGCCTATGCAAACAAACATACAAACAAAAAACTCTTGCCACACCAGTCCCCTTTCCTTTTTATTTTTTTTCCTTTTTTTTCTTGGTATTGTTTTGTTTGTTAGCTGCTGCTGTGTTTTTTAGTCGTTGCTTATTTTGGTTTGCTTTTTTTTTCTTTTTCTTTCTTTAAATCTATAGCTTCTAGATGGGCTCCTCCCAGCTTTTTTTCCCCAACAGAACACCAGAACTTGAATCATCTTGTTCTGTCTCAGAAATTTGAGGGAAATTAAATAGCTTTAAACCAGAAATTAATTGAGGGAATGATACCAGGAGCAAACAGTTGCATGAACATTAAGTGGATATAAAAATGATCAGACCTAAACAACAAATCCAAAGTCAACAACAACAGAATCAAGATAACCCAATCTACAACAATCTATACACAAAGGGGACCTGTTACACTGGTAGTCCAGGGGGCCAGAGAGGTGGCATAAGATGCATGCTGGGAACAGGGGTGGAGGGAGGACAACATTGGTGGTGGGAATGGTCCTAATTCACTGTCACTATGCACCTTAAATATAACTGTGAACGACTTCTAATTCACATTGGTCACAATAAAAATTATTTTTAAAATGTGGAAAATACTATGGTCCCTTGTTTCTTGGTCTCTTCTTATCTAAAGTAATTCATTTTTATTAAATTAATTTTTATCTTTGTTTTTTTGGGGGGTCATACCCAGCTGTGTTCAGGATTTATTTCTGGCTCTGTGCTCAGGGATCACTCCTTGTAGACTCAGGGGAGCCATATATATATGGTGCTAGGTACTGAACCTGGGTGGGTTGTGTGCAAGGTAAGAACCCTCCCTGTTTTACAATTCTATGGCTTCCTAAAAAAACAATTAATTTTAAACATACTAAAATATTCTAGTGTCAAAGTAGGGCAACCCTTGTAATTAGAGTGTCTGAAGAGAATATGTCTAAAAGAAAAAATGGCGGGGGGAAAAGCAGCCTTTTCTACCACACCATACAAGCAAAGCCAAGAACCAGTCCTGTCCCTCCTGGTTCCCAGCAGGACAAATGGTTCTCCCAAGTCCACCCTTAGCTGCCAGTTCCTTGCTTTGCACTTGTTTTTTTTTTTTTTTTTCGGGGTGGGGATACACCCAGAGATGCTCAAGGGTTACTCCTGGCTCCGTACTAAGGAATTATTCATGGCAGTCTTAAGGACCGTATGGGATCTGGAGGATCAAATCCAGGTGAGCCACATACAAGGTGAGCTCCTGCCTACTCCCTGCTATTCCTTGAGCAGGCTCACACCCTAATACTAACGTTAATGTTTGTATGGCTGGCCTACTAGTTCCTGTCTGCCCCACTCTCCTCCACCAATCAAGCCTGGACTAAGCATCAAGTCCCCAATGAGAAAGCACCCCCCCCACATCCCCTACTTCACCAGCTTTTCAAACAAAATTCTTCTCAAATTTGGGAGTGAGTATGGGGAAACCAGAATGTGCAATTGGAGTCTTCTTGGCCTCATCCAAGACAGATCTTATTTTCATCCCACCTTCCCTCAAAGAGATGGAAGATGAGGACAGTTAAGTAAATTATGTCACTTTAGGTAATAACACGAACATAGGAGAAGCTGGACATTCAGGACAGGAGCATTCTATCCCTGGTGTGGTTCACATCTTTGAATAAACTAACTATCCTTAATTTTAAATGTAAAATGAATTTTAAATATAAGACATCTAAAATAATCTTTTGAATTGGGGAGACAGATCAAAGGGTATTAAGGAAACACATGTTATCCCAGCATTACACAAGCAGTGACTCCTCAGTATTGCCAAGAGTTGGTGACCTGCCTCTATGCCCCCCTCCTCAACAAAGCAAAGCAAAAATTCACCTTTTAACTATAAAATCTACAACCAAGTCCATCACTTCTGAAAGGTTTGGAAAGTAAGATCAAACTCAGCCATGAAATGCATGAAAATTACATAAGGCAGCCTGCTGCAGAATGGAGAATTTTAGAATCATAATCCTGTGGGTTGGGGCAGGGTCTAGGTATCTTCATTTTAAACTCTTCAGGGATGTGGATGATACTGAGAAACAGTACATTAAAACTTAACCATTTACTAACCCTTCCATAATCACAGCCTCATCGATAACCATAACCACCTGACAAGGGAAATAATGACATAATCACTATTTTATGGATAAGGAACATGCAGCTTGAAGAAGTCACACTACAAAGATCTGAAATTAACTTGGGTCAGAAAACATGTTCTCTTGTACTCTCTAAAACCACTTTTACATCTCTATGGATATTCTGAATTCTTTACACTTGTGCTAAACACATGCAGAAGAAACTATTTTATTTTAAGTTAAAAAAAGTGAAAGTACTCTTTACTTATTTATTTTTTGGGGGCCACACCCAGCGGCACTCAGGGTTACTCCTGGCTCTGCACTCAGAAGTCACTCCTGGCAGGCTCAGGGGACCATATAAGATACCGGGAATTGAACCTGGGCCTGTCCCAAGTTGGCCACATGCAAGTTAGCACATGCAAATGCCCTACTGTTGTGCTATCTTTCTGATCCTAGAAAGGACTATTTTCATCCCACCCTCCAAGGTCAATTAAGTGGGTTATGTCACTTTATCACCTAAAGTTTAGGTAATAATCCAAACAAAGGAGAAGCCATTTGTTGACTGTCCTGAGATCCAGCTTTCAGTCTTGGAAACTTGACAGTCAATTCTCATTAATTGCACTGATTCTATGCAGAACCAAGAACACCAAATTAGTGAATACTGAACAATTGCTCCTAAGGAAAATTCACTGTTTGGCTCCCAGGAGCCTCCCTCAACAATGTTCCTATCAATTGTCTCATTAGCATTAAACCCACTTTTATGCCTAAACAAGACTTATCTAATAGACACATTTTCCCATTTTCCTTATAAGCATTTCCTTATAGGCATGTCCCTATTTTCTTGTTCTTTGGAATATTTCCAACAAAGGAGTCACCACCAAGAAGCGCGCGCGCGCGCGCGCGCGCGCACACACACACACACACACACACACACACACACACGAAAAAAAGAAAAGACAGTGGCTCTAAATAGATTCCAAAGTATATCTGTTTACAGTCTGAACCAAAGAGACAGCCTTACATGGTCTGACCTTGGAAATGTGCCATATTGCCTCTTAGGTTCTCCAAAGAGTAAAAGTCTGGGAGTGTTGGTTTGAGGGCTACATGAATTTAGCCAGTAGATGAATTTGCAAGTGTGGGATCCATGAAGAAAGAAATCTGACTATACATGCTTAGAAGGGAGTAGAGGATTAAGTATGAAAAAGAGTTTTCCTTCTTTCTCTATTGCTCTGAACTTTGTATAATTGGGAGTAGGGTCCATTGTAGGTAGCTTCAAGTTGCATGAAACCCAGGCAAGATTCTTTCGTGGAAGAGAAGGCCTCATCATACATCTGGCCCTATGCTTTCCTGGGCAGAGGCCTCAGCACTGTGCAGGAGCCAGGCAACTCCTGACAGACATCTTCTACCTAATCTGCAGTGCTACAGACACTGCATATTGTCTTACAAAATTTTAAAGTTTATTTAAATCCTCCTGGGCCCTCCAGACTTCTGCTGCTCAGAAGTGTCAGTGGAACTTAGTCAAAAGAGTTAACTGAAGCAGAAAGTTAATGCCATTTTTGCTGCAGCTATAAAGAAAATAAAGCAGAAGAAAATACTTTTCCTTCACTCTCTCCACTCTTCCAAATCATGTGTATTTTAGTGTTATTAAACTCTTAATCCAGCAACCCTCGTGCAGCTCTTGGTGGTGCAGGGGTTAATGTTGTGACCTCCTTAAGCTGCTGAGGAGTCAAGGTCTAATTTTATCCGTATAAATGGATAGCCAGCCTTCCTTTTGCCCAAGAGCTGAGGTATGTCAAAAGCCCTACGTCAGCACTCTGGGGGCTCAGGAGACACTGTCCTGCTTTTCTGCTTGCTGCTGGGTCCCAGAGCTGGATTCACACGGTTTAAATGCAGCAATCTGGTGAGAGCTGCTGAGCTGGGCCATAAGGCTTTCTTGCTTCCTGCCAACTCCCACCCCGATGCATCCTGTACTGAGCTGCCCCGAGCTGGGCACAGTAAAGGGCCTCAGGGCAGCTCAGTACAGGATCCCTCAGGGGGAATGGAGGTCCGAGGTTGCCGTTGAAGTTCCAGCACTGCTCAGCAGCTGGAGCATCTTCATGAACTACCCTCACTGCACATCACACACCCCAGCTTCTCGGCCGCGCCATGAACAAACACACCGTGCTTCCATAGCCATGCTCCTACAGCCACAATACCCCACCATGCAGGGGAAATGCCACTTTGGTCCATACCATGTTTCCTTTCCTAGAAAGCAAGGGATCAGGTGGGTTCGAGAAATGCTAGAGAGACTGGAAGACTTGGGTTGGTCAGGATTTTTCAGAAACAGTTTAGTTCTACATCAGTAATTCCTAGGGATTCACGAGGAAACAGCTTCACCAACTCAAACTATTCTCTTCTCTACTGTACTGGCGTCCAATCTCCAGAATGATCTGCTTTGGTGCTCAGGGCAGTATCACCACTGAGATTTACCAAGTGTTGACAACGACTTAGCCAAGTTTTGCTTTCAGATTGCTGTTTTTCACTCTCTGAGAGGTTGGTTAGCACAAACAGGTGACTCTGTTTCCTTGATAGGGGAATGAGACTAAAGGACATAGCTAGGAGGGTGGGGAATGACAATCAAAGTTTCGAGACCTCAGTAAAGGCTGCTGAGCTGCAGAATGCTTCGAGAGAGGGGGGAAGAATAGCAACTGGCTGAAGAGAGCAGGGGTAAGGAAGCGATGCCATGCCATAAGGCCAGGACATGCAGAGAGGATGCAGAAAGGTGTGTTACCTCCAAAGAGGCCTTTCAAGGGGGAGGGACTCAAGATCACTGCTTCCCCCTTTTCAGGCTGGCCCGCTTAACTATCTGAGCACCCTTCCTGCCCTCTATGAGGTCGGGCTGCAGGCCGCTCCCTCTCATGTTCACCTAGAGTGGGCAGCAGAGGGAAAGTAGGACAAATTACCCAGAGACAAGCCAAGATAGGCAAGAGGCCAGGGAGACCCGGAAACACCACCCGCCAGGATGGGAGCTTTGCAGGGCTATGAGTTTCAAGAGTGAGTCCAAAGAGAAGTGAGCACAGTGCCACCAAGGCTGAACCCAAGAAGGGCTGATGCACAGGGAAGCAGCAGGTGAAGGTTCAGCTGCTCAGAAGAGCAAGAGCCACTTCAGTACCTTGGCATGTTTCATAAAGAAATCAATATTGGCCTCCATCTCACTAGGGTCCTCCATGAGCCCCTCAACAATCACCTCCTTGTAGTCCTGGGTGTTGCCAGCACCAGATGAGTCTATTTCCCGAACAACTTTTCGAGTGATCTGGAAAACAAAGGGAAGGGAGAATGGGCTTGGTGGCAGTGGCCAGACAAGGCTCAAGAAGAAGGCTGGGCCCCCAGGAATGAGACGGGATATTGCGTGAAATGGCCAACAACAAGGTTATCTCAGCCCTGTCATTATGGGGACACACTCACATTGAGTTGTCTCATGGAGACTAGAATTTGTGGAGATCTTAGATTTCATCAGTGATCAGGATTTGCCCACACGTGACTGCTGTGTCAAGTCCTGAGCATTTCATTCTACATCTTGATATCAATGAAGTTTATTCTGCCTTGTTTCCCTCATAAGCTCCTTAATCCACTCCCTCATTCATTCCTCCAAATACGCTAACAGTTGCTTACTCTGACTCAACCACCTGCTGAAAACAGATGGTGAAAAATTACAAGACAAACTTTGCCTTCAAGACATGCCCTGACTGTCCCACATGGAAGACAGATCTTCCTTTGTTGGATGTGGGCAAGATCTTTCCCTTTGCTACTGCTTCTTCTTTCTAGACCTGCATGATGCCCATGCCTGGACTACCAAAATGTCCTACCAACATATTGCTTTCTCACCTCCTTTTAATTTTAGGAGGCCTTTGGTAGCCTAGAATCACCACTCTGCTCTCATAAGTTTTGATTTCAGGGCTAGGTACCAGGGGAGAAAGTTTGGGCTATTCTAAGGAGCTCAGTCTTTCTGAAATAAAGTAGAAATTGCTATTCAGAGCTTCATCCGAATACGTGGCTATGAGGAAGTCACATGGGACCTCAGAAGAAAAAGACTGCTAGCAAGTGGACATCCCTCTGGATAGTGTTCACCTCTCCAGTGAGAAGACAGGAAGGAAGTTTCACACACTTCTTGGCTCTAGTTTACCTGCCTCTTAGGGGGACTCTCTGCACCCACCTTTTTTGTGACAATGTTGCCCTGCTCGTCCGTGAACTGTTCCTCAGTCACCTGTTCCCCTGGAATATTTTGAAGCTCATTCTCCTGGAATTAGAGAGGGGGAAAGAACTCAAGATTGCTAAGTGAGAACTTGGGAATAAAATTGGAGGATGAGGAAATATAATAGCAGGAAGAACAGCCATA
>PVKC010016619.1:10109-20774 GCA_004027635.1 Crocidura indochinensis
GTCTCTTCCACTCTCAGGCTCCCACTGTCCCTTCTGGCAGGAGACTGATGGGGCCTCTCTGTATGCTGCCTGCCCTCCTCTGAGCAGCCCCAGGCTCTGCCCTCCTGCTGACAGGAGGCTGGGATAATTTTAGCTTACAAATCAGCTGCCAGAGCTGTCCAAGTGGGCGGAAGGGAGCTGGCAGGTGCATGTGTCCTGCCCTGGACTCTGAGAGTGCATGTCAAAACCCCCGCCAAGATCAACAGCTTCCCCACCCCCTGACTTTCGGCCTCCTCTGGGTACTAGGGCTTTTCTGCCCAGTTCATTGTTTGGGAACCTAAAGTATCAGAAATTCTCAGGATATGGTTGCTTGTGTGATTCTAGGGGATGCTACTGTTCTGATGAAAATGATGTTCACTGTCCCAGAAGTGATTTGCTAAACCCTAGAGAACTATTTCAAAAATAGTCCCTGCATGAAGGATTTGTTCAGGTCATGCCATCTGAGCCTAGGTAAAATGGCCACTGGAAGCTCAGCCATAAATCACTGGAGACCCACATGTGCCACAGTATGCCCTTTACTGGGTATAACTACATGGAACATAAGTGTATAAGCCATATGCCTATTTAAGGCCTGTCCTTACAGGTCTCTCCAGTGCTGGGCAGGCCTTGTTTAGGGGACTGAAGCTCACACTATAGTAAGTTTGCTGCTTTGCCAACTCCAGATCTCTCTCAGGATCTCTGCTTCTCTTTGAGTAGATGCCCTGCCTAACAAAAAGAACAAAGGCTTAGAAGCATCAGAACGCTGGGAACTCACTCTGGGTCTCAGTTTTCTCTTCTATAAAGCAGGGATTAAAAGGTCTGTCATCCTCTTGCCAAGAATGATGTGCGAATCACAGGATTTATGAGAACAACCTCGAGTGCATCCCCCCTCAAAGCTGTGTCCCTATATGAACTCAGTGATGACTGTGATAAGCCTACTGTGCAGGTTCTAGGATTTCCCATCTCTCACAAAGAAATGTGAGGCAGAAAGGTTAAGGTTACTTCCTGTGTGAATGAGCAGCTAAATGGGAGTTGGATCCCAAATATCTATCATTATGCCATCCTGTCTTTCTTCAACCAGAAAACTCCTGGAGAAGTTGAAGCTTCTTACAGTTCTGAAGTTGAACTACACATGCCAAAAGGATGGGCAGAGGAGAATGTTTGATTGGCTCAGGCCTCAAGAATCCAGCTTCTTTGGCTGAAAGTAATATCACAGAGGGTGGGGTGCTTGCCTTGCATGTGTCTGGTCCAGAATCAATCCCCCAGCATCCTATATGGTCCCCTGATGCTGCCAGTGATTTCTGAATGCAGAGCCTGGAATAACCCCTGAGCACTGCTAGGTACAGCCCCCAAACCAAAACCAAACAAAAAAAGAATTCAGCTTCAGGAATGTCCTCTGGGTCCTCTGACTTCTCACAGACATTTCAGGTTTGTTTCTCAAGTCTCAGATCAAGGGTCACTCCCTACCTTGCGTTATTGTCACTATTTCCATAAATCCACCAGGAAAAAGAATCAACAGGGGTTTTGCAAACCTCATCTTGAATGGGCCTTGTTATTCAACCTGGGGTTGACAGATGGTTAAGACTTCAGTTTAAGCACTCAATCCTGTCCTGAGTCACAGGGGAGCTGGGGGACAAAGTGGCCCTGCACACCCACTCTGACGAGCCATCAGAAATCCAGACTATCAGGGCCTCATTTGTATACATGAAGCAGTTGGACCATGTGGCTTAGACTATTTCTCTCATCCTCCTCATGACCAGAACTTCCTCCCAGATTTTCTCTACCCAAAGGGTGATGAAGCAGGGGAGGTGAGAAGTCTCCTACTTTCATTTCCTTGTAGGATTCAGGAGCACTAATAACCCAGTTATTGTATACAGAGAAGCTTGAAGGAGTGGGAGGTACAACTGATAGTAGAGAATGACAGGGGTGGTCTGGGGTTAAAATTGGACATGGCTGTCTTGCTTGTCCAAGACACATTCTTGGCAAGGAAGCATTCTAAATAAAACCCTTGTTCATTCCTAGCAGCATTTTTAGAGTCAGCCTGTCCTGGGGACCTCCAAGTACTAGGGAACAGGTTTAGAGAGAAGGAACAAATAAAAAAGAAGGGAGCAGAGGAAGAAGGAGAAAGATCAATTTCTGGAAGAGAAAATGTGTAGGCTGGAGATAAACAAGCTAAGTAGAGTAAGGACATAATTTCTGCACTTATTAAAAATGCACATACAGGTGCCCGGGAGATGGCATGGAGGTAAGGCGTTTGCCTTTCATGCAAAAGGTCATCAGTTCGAATCCCAGTGCCCCATATGGTCCCCCGTGCCTGCCAGGAGCAATTTCTGAGCATGGAGCCAGGAATAACCCCTGAGCACTGCCGGGTGTGACCCCTCCAAAACCCCCCCCCAAAAATGCACATATACAGAATAAAAATGCAAATTAAAAAATAATGATACACATTAATAAACATTTTGAATTTGCTTCAAAATAATTTAGGGTTATGGTGGAGTAAATACATGAAACAGATGAAACAAGATTGGCTACAAGTGGGTGACAGTGGAAGCAAATAAGTATTCACAGAACACTAATATGATCTAGTTTTGGTTGGGTTTATAATTTTTTTTTTTTTGGTTTTTGGGCCACACCCAGTGACACTCAGGGATTACTCCTGGCTATGCGCTCAGAAGTCGCCCCTGGCCTGGGGGACCATATGGGGCACGGGGGATCGAACTGTGGTCCGTCCAAGGCTAGCTCGGTAAGGCAGGCACCTTACCTCCAGCGCCACCACCCGGCCCCGGGTTTATAATTTTTAAAATACATATTTTTTTTTCAAAAACTACATTGAACATGTTAAAATGAAGATGGGAAGAAAAATGAGAATGAAAAGAGATAATAAAATGGGTAATAAAAATATAAAATTGAATAAACTGACAGGGAGGAAGGGAAGCCCAAGAAAGGAAAAGATGAGAAGTCCACAAGGACCATGGCAGGACAGAGTTATTCTAATACCCTGTCTAAGTTCTTTCTACAACATGATGGAGAGAAGGAAGCAAACTAATGTGACTTTGGAGTGAGTCTAACCTAATTGGGAGTTCCTCTTGGAACTGTGACCCAGGCAATTTGCTGAACTTTCGATGCATTGTCTGTCTGTCAGTCTGTCTGTCTGTCCGTCCACAATCTTACAAATATACCTTCCACCACACACATACATGATGGACAGAAAATCTCAAGAGCCCGGTAAAAGTGGACCCTTCCTTTTTCTCAGAGATCTAGGCAGACAAGTAGACCATGATTGCTTCTCCAGTCTTACTACTAGAAAAATGGAGTACCTATCATATTTTTTGGAGGGGGCAAGGGCCACACCCAGCAGTGCTCAAGGTTTATTCCTGGTTCTGTGTTAGTCCTGGTGGTACTTGTAATGAATCATATGGAGTATAAGGAACTAAACTCAATGAAGCTGTATGTAACACAAGTGTCCTACCTGCTGTGCTATTTCTTAGCCCTCCCCATTTTTTGAGGGGGCCACACAAAGGATACTGGGAAAGCTACCTCCTGACTCTGAAATCAAGAATTATTCCTTGCTGTGTTTAGGGAACACATAGGATGCCAGGGATCAAATTGGGGTTGGCTGCATGTAGGGCAAATTCCTACCTACAGTATTATTCATCTGACCCTTTCACACACTTTTTTTTTTTTTAAAGCAAATTCCCTTGGCTGGTGACTTGAAATACAGTGGGTCAGGCTGGGGCCTTTTCCGTGTGCAGCAGCAGACATTGACCCCAGCTCCCAACTGTAGCTCTTTTTTTTTTTTTTTTTTTGGCCACACCCGGCTGTGCTCAGGGGTTATTCCTGGCTATCTGCTCAGAAATAGCTCCTGGCAGGCACCAGAGACCATATGGGACACCGGGATTTGAACCAACTACCTTAGGTCCTGCATCGGCTGCTAGCAGGGCAAACACAGCTGTGTTATATCTCCGGCCCCCCAACTGTAGATCTTACCTTTACCACCCAGGAGAGGGTGCTCTCTGTCTCCTGTGCCCATCCAGGAGGGCCTGATTGTCTTCGTTCCCTGTCAGCCTGGGGGCTGTGAGCCTCGGGCTGCTCTATCCGCACTGGCTCAGTTGCAGACACCAGGACCTTCTCATACTCCCGAGAACCACTAGGCTCCAGTCCTTTGATGGTAGTGACTGTTTTCTGGAATGAGTGTGGGCCTCGTGTCACTTCCTCTTGCCAGACACCTTGTGTGGCATCATGCAGGTATGAGACAATAGAGCCTTCCCTATCCCAGTCCTGTAGTCTGGGGGTCAGAAAGAGAGAAAATACAAAGACAATATAAAAATCCTTAAGTCTCTGCTCTCTCAGCACCTCTCAAAGCTATGGCTTTTCCCGAAAATTTGAAATATGGACCAAAAATTTGTCAACATTGCCCATGTGGGAAAATGTGAATGAACCGAAAGGGCACAAATGGGCCATCTATGTTGTCCACCGAGAGTGAGAAGATCAAGTCCTTGATCTTCTGGTCTATCTTTCTGGCCAGCCCTTTTCATTATGCCACTCAAAAGCCCTTATCTTGGTGCTCATCTGGTAGGGACACAACTTCCTTCCCCCTTAAACATACTTCCATGACTTCCAGGACACCAAGCTTTGTGATCATCCTTATCCCCACCACTCTTCACAGTCTTTATTGCCGCTTCCTTCTAATATTCTGATCTGGGTATCAGCACATCTCTAGATTTAGCTCAAAGACTTCATCTTGACCTACTTCCACTTTCTAAGAGAGCTCATTGAAATCATGGTTTTCTTCCCTCTGCATCTCTTTCCTAGCTGTGGAAGTATGCTTGTCTCCTCAACATCTCCACTGTAGAAGTCTAATGGGAATTCACACATAAATAAATCTGCTAGAATCCACTAATGCGGGGCCGGGGAGATAGCATGGAGGTAAGCCGTTTGCCTTTCATGCAAAAGGTCATCGGTTCGAATCCTGGTGCCCCATATGGTCCCCCGTGCCTGTCAGGAGCAATTTCTGAGCATGGAGCCAGGAGTAACCCTGAGCACTGCCGGGTGTGACCCAAAAACCAAAAAAAAAAAAAATAAATAAAATAAATAAATAAATAAAAATAAAAAGAATCCACTAATGCTTTTTTTCCCACATCTGTTTTGCTCAGTTTCCCTATCACAGGAAGGGTAGGCCAGGAAGACCAAAATCTTCTCTTCGCTTCTCAAAGATTTCCAAATATCTCCCCTATACTCCTTATCTGTTGACAAGTTTTGTTGTTATTGTTGTTGCTGACACGTTTTTTTGATCCAAATTTTAAAAATCTGTTCTAATTACTTGCTTCTTGTAGTCACACTTCTACCATAGTGCTCCATGTCACCTTCTACTCCTGCATCCTGGCCTATCTCTACTTCTAATTCTGGTCAGGGCAGGGTACCCCTAAAGCAGTTACTGGATCACCTTACTCTTCAGTGAACAACCTTCCAGTGACTCTCATCCACCCAAATAGATGCCAAAGTCTTTCAGGACCTCAAGGCTCACAAGGCCCATCACTTGCCTGATCTCATATCCTTGACTCATCTGCTCTAGGCACTAAGACTTTCCTTTATCTCTATATGTAATGAAGTTGATTTTTTTTTGTTTGTTTTTGGGTCACTCCCGGCAGTGCTCAGGGGTTACTCCTGGCTCTATGCTCAGAAATCACCCGACAGGCACAGGGAACCATATGGGATGCCAGGATTCGAGTCACCGTCCTTCTGCATGAAAGGCAAACGCCTTACCTCCATGCTATCTTTCCAGCCCCATGAAGTGGATTTTTATCTCATAGTACAGGGATGGGGTGTTTGCCTTGCAAGCGGCTGACCCAGGACTGATATTGGTTGGAATCCCGGAATCCTATGTGGTCCCTCGTGCCTGCCAGGAGCGATTTCTAAACACAGAGCCAGGAGTAACCCCTGAGTACCACCGCTGGGTGTGCCCCCCCCCAAAAAAAAGAAAATATTTATGTACTGGATGAATTCTCTTTGAATTATATACCTCAAGTATTCACATGCCCATTCACTTAAGTCTTGCAGGGAATGGGGGCTTGTGTGTTAGACTACACCCAGAGGTTATATTTCTGGCTCTGTTCTTAGGGATTATCCATGGCAGTGCTCAGTGAACCATATGTGGTGCCAGGAATTTGAATTAAGTGGGATGCATGCAAAGAAAACGCCTTAACACCTGTACTATCTCTTTAGCCCTTTAAGAAGTCTGTACTTCATTGATATTCTCTGGCTTCCTAATCTGTCCTGTCTCTAATTTTAACAGATTCCCTTTGTATGTATACTTATATACTTTATGTCTCCTTCTTTGGTTCATTATTTTTCAAAAATAGAATCTATTGTGTCTTTTTAATTACTTTAAATTTTATTTTCTTATTGTCAATTTCCTTACTAAAATATAATCTTCAGTCAGTCAAGAATTCCATCTGCTTTGGTACTATATTTCCTGCCTTTTTTGCTTACCATTCAGTAGGTACTCAGTGTATATTATTGCATGAGAAAATGAAACTGACTGGTTCTAATAAGACTATTTGAAATAAATAGTGAGCCTTGAGGTCCTGAAAAGACTTTGGCATCTATTTGGGTGGGTGAGAGTCACTGGAAGGTTGTTCACTGAAGAGTAAGGTGATCCAGTACCCTGCCCTGGCCACACCAAGACTTTCAGTATTCCCGTGGAAGGGACCAGAAGACCAGTGGTTAGCACACAGTAACCACACAGCGTGCATGATGAATATAATTTCTACCCAGGCTCTTGGTGATGGCCTGTCTTGGAACATTGAGGATGGGAAGAGAAAGAAAGCAGAAATTTCCTACAGCCTATCCAACCTGGCTCCTGGCAGGTCACTGCCTTTCAAAAATAGGGAAGCATAGTACTGGAGGAAAAGGTTTAGGGTAGTCCAAAACCTACTACTGAGAATAATATAATGGACAGATATAGCACAATAGGCTTGCCATGTGGGGGCATGGGCTTGGTTATTGGCACTATAGAGTCCAGTGTGATCACGTGTGACTACTTCTAGGAGCAAACCCTGAGAAGAGAGTCAGGAGTTGTCTCTAAACCAGTGCATGTGGTTTTCTTTGTTTGAGTGGCCAAACAAAACCAAGACAAGAGGCTGGGAAATTATATGAAGGCTAGAATACATGCCTAGCATGCACCCAAACTTGGTTTGGTTCCTGGCATCATATGATCACTTGAGCATTGCCAGGTATAGCCCTGGAGACCTTTGACGTCTCTGGGTGTGGTGTTGGTGGCCCTCGTAAAACTAAGGTAGCCTGAGTAATGTCTGGCACTACAGGGCCCAAGCAGCAATGCATTCACTGGCCTACCAGATAAGCTGTTCAGAATCACTAGAAAAAGGGGTAAAGAGTCTGAGCTTCCTAAACACCACTTGGGGGAACCCCCTCCCACAATCAAAATCAAAATCAAAACCAAAATAAAAGCCACATTTTTTTTACCTTGTCTATGTTAAATACTTTATCACCCTCACCATTAGGAACCCACATAGGCTCATGATCCATTGCTTAAGATACAAGGTCAGCGTTGGCTGCAGCACCCAACAATTCTCTATGTCTTCACTTCTAGACCAACCTCCCAGGAAGCTCAGAAAGTTGAGCGGCGTCCCATGAAGGCGACCAGGCCTTACCTGTCCTGATTGGTCTCCATTACTCGGCTCACGGAGGGAGATTCTGTGAAGCGGGCCTGCACCTTCTGCTGGCCTGAAACAAGAGACACTTCATTCCCTGAGTCCTGCCCTGCACCTGTCGAGTCCTCCTGCCTCTTTTGACCTGGCAACTTCTCTTCTGACCTCTGACCTTCCTCCTGGTCAAGCAAATCGATAAGGCTATTTGTGGCATCTGAATGCACTGTGTCGTCCTCCACAAGGTCCAGAGAGCCCAGTGTGGGGCCCTGGGGTCCCTCGGAGAGTGCCCCCTCCAGCTTCCACTCGTGGCCCGTGGCGTCAGAGTCCTCGGCCTTGCTGCACTCCAGAGAGGAGTCCTCAGCAGTGACCAAGGAGGGTGTGAGGCCTGCAGACCACACTTGCATGTCAGACATCTCCAGCATGGCGTCATGCTCCGTGGCCGCCAAAGGGATGGAGTCTATGACGGCCACCTCGTTCCAGTACTGGTCTGCACGCAGTGGAGAGGGAAGCGCGTAGTGCAAGGAGGCAGGGGACAGCAGCTCGTCCTGCAGCGAGGAGTAACCTGCATGGGCAAACAGAGGGCAACATGCTCCAGAAGCGATTTTTGTCGCACACTCTTCCGTGCAAGTCTACGCACCCACACAGGCATGGCCAGAGATATGCATGCACATTCCAGGGCCAGGGCTCACAATGCTCGGGCCTTGTGACTGCTGCCCAGGGTGCTTGGGCATAAGAAACAAGGCTCTGAGTTAGGTGGGGGCAGCCAGGGAGTGGGGGCAGAGAGGAGGGCTCCTTTGCTGGATGGCAAAGTCAAGAAACTGGAATTCTTTCTGATCCAGTTCAGATGATTAGGTGAAGATGCCATGAACCAAAGGACTTCTACTCCAGCCCTGATTCTTGATGGCTGAACAGAAAGAAATGCTGCTCTTCCTTCCTCTTCAGAGCCAGAGACAGAGCTCAACAAACCGGAGCACATGCTTTGCATGCTGGAGCCCTGGCATTGCATGATCTCCTGAGCACATAGCTGGGAGTGACCCTGAGGACTGCCAGGTGTGTCCCCCCCCCCCCCCCCCCCCGCAGGAAAAAAAACAGAACAAAACAAAAATAAATACAAGTTTCCTTCAGTACAGGTCTCAGGGATAATATCAAAAAAGTATTTGAAAAAGAAGAGCAGTTTACCCTGTGGGTCAGTGACAGGCTACCTTAAATGGTCTTAGTAGGCCCAGACTGCCCCAATGGGGAGTCATTTGGTTTGGTAGGGAGTAAATTTTTTCAACTTGCCTATTAGTTCCAGAAATCCAAAATGATTTAAAATGACATGAATGAACGTTCCAAAGGTTCTAAATAAGGGTTAGAACAGGAGGTTTCAGAGGAGACTCAGAATCCCTATTGAAACATACAGCTCCTCAGTTACAGGCCCTAATATTTCTTTAGTTCCAGGCTATGGAACCTGGAGGGAAGGGAGCCAGCTAGTTCTGGGCCCACATGATTCCTCTGGGATGTAAGTGCATGGCCTTGCGATCTGCATAGCCAGTCACCTGATCCATGAGGAGTTCTGACACTATCTCAGGTAGCTTTCGATTGGCTCTGGGGTTAGTTCCCTGGCATTCAGAAGTGTCAAGGAGACCAAGTGAGACCTCCCTTAGAATTAAGTGGATATTTGAGTGTGTTGAATAGGCAACATTCAGTCTAGAGATTTCTAGCTCTCCTCTAGCCAGGTCAGGGAATGCTATTACAGAGAAAAGGGTATCTGATTCCCCTTGGATCAGTCTAGAAGTGGGAGAAAGAATTAGAAAACAAGATTATACACTTAGCTCAGTTTGTGTGCTACCCAGAATCCAGTTGAGCAAGGGAGACCTATTGGGGGTTCACTATACAGTCTTGGGGGAATTGCCTGTGCTCAAAGAAGCCTGTTAATATAGTATCAGACTCTATTCTGCTATTCACCAACCCTGCTCTTGCCTCCAACTTTCTCTGAGGTGGGCCTTCTCCATTTCCTGCTTTGGGCTCTATCTTCCAGACAATGATAGACAGAGGCCTCTGACTAACTGTACTCTTTTACTCATTTGTTCAATATAACACTGTTAAGGTCTGATTACATGCTTGGTCCATGCTTAAGGGTTGGAGATTACAAACACAAACTCACCAACAGTCTTTAATGCTCGCCTTTTTCGTAACACCTTTCTAATAGCTTCAGCTTGCCTTGATTACTCTCTACTCCTGAACTATGCCCCTTCTGAGGATAGAAATAAGATCTGTCTCTTCTTTCATTATCCAGGACTGATAACTCAATGATCCTGGTAAAACCACTGTAGGGTTCTCCAGATGTGTGAGGAACATAGAGGTGCTAGAACAGTAATCCCACCCACAATTGTTTACAGAATACATGTGTTCTAGGAACTGTGCTATATGACTAACATTTTCCTCTCAGTAGCTTTTTTCCCCAATTTCTACAATTCTATATGCTTCCAGCTCCTAAAATTAAGAGGAGAAAGAAGCCATAGTCAATAGTGTGCTCAGAAGGAGCTATGTAGTAGTAGAGACTTGGAGAGTGTGGACGTCAAGTTTTATCATGATACTAATTCAAATCATTGAATGTAAAGCCTGAAAATATGGCTTACAAATATAGCTCTTATGGAAAACTGATATATAAGTGAAGAAAGTTTTTTAAAGTCAAATGACTAATTTTCTTATTTCCTTGAAAGCATATATTTTTGTTATCAACTGAGCATATACTTTGTACAAAACATAGAATATATTATTTGTAATAATCATATAACATTACAAAGAAAGTCATACATTCCTAGTTTATAGATTAGGTAACTAAAGTCACACAATTGATAAAGTTGTTATTTCACTAGATTTTTACACTAATATTTTTTTTTTTTTGGTTTTTGGGCCACACCCAGTGACGCTCAGGGGTTACTCCTGGCTATGCGCTCAGAAGTCGCTCCTGGCAGGCACGGGGGACCATATGGGA
>PVKC010016620.1:0-20669 GCA_004027635.1 Crocidura indochinensis
AGAGTGGATTCTTAAGTATGCTCTCCATGTATATGGCATGTTAGCTATATATCTTTTGACATAATTGTTAGACATTTGGCATGAATAGTCTTCAAAAGGCCAACCAGTTAGGCTGTATTTGCCTCCTACAATGCATCAGTAGCTGCACTCTGAAAGTGCAGATCTATTTTTGAAGTCTTGAGCAATTTCTCATACCAGATGCTGGGAGGGAAATTTGTGAATCAGAAGTTCATTGGACTTCTCATAACTCCTTACTTCATTGAATGCCACAACTCTAGGACTGTATAATGAGGTTTCTTCACATCTTCGGTAGAGGCCACACTCTTACAAGAGACTTCTGTAGCCAGTTGCAGATACCTCTAAATTCAGTGCCATGAACTTATATGGGTTTTTTTAATTGGGGGGCGGGGGCACATCCTTATATGGTCAGGTTACTGCTAGCTCTGCATTCAGGAATCACTATTAACCCTACTCAGGGACTGTATGGAATGCCAAGGATTGAATCTGATAAATACAGAATATGTATGAAAGAGAAATGCCCTACATACTATATTATTTTTCTAGGCCTTCTTCCTATGTTTTCTCAGTATAGTTCATGACACTTCAGTGAATATGGCAGTCATGTGAGTGATGTTATTAGCGGCCATTTAAAAATTTTTTTTAAACTTTATTGATGTATTGGTTAATTGATTAATTTTTGGGCCACACCCAGCAGCGCTCAAGGATTACTCTTTGTTCTGCACTCAGAAATTGCCCTTGGCAGGCTGGGGCACCATATGGGATACTGGGAGTCGAATTGGGTCCCTTCCTAGTCGACTGCATGCAAAGCAAATGCCCCACCTCTGGCTATCTCTCTGACCCCAGTTATTAGCAGTCTTAACTTTTACTTTATATTTTTATCTTTTTTACCTAAAGCATTGTCATTGTTAATAAATAAGAGAAATAGAATGCCTGTCTCAGATACTACAGGCAGGGGTGAGAGAGGAAAGGGATGGGGGGCATTGGTGGTATGAATGTTGCACTGGTGAAGTGTGGTGTTCTTTTTATGACTGAAACCTAACTGCAAACATGTTTGTAATCATGGTGCTTAAAAATATTATTTAAAAATAAATAAAATAAAACAAAGCTCAAAAATTAAGCATTGTCATTTATAAAGTTATTCAAAGTTGTGTATTTGACATACAGTGTTTCAGCACCAATCCCATAGCAGTGTCAACCTCCACCAATGTTCCCAGAGTCCATATCATGCCACCCTCTGTCCCAGCCTGTCATCATAACAGGCAACCTTTAAAGTTTAGTTGTTAAAGTTTTAATATTTTGTTGTTTACTCTGTAGCTTGAATATTTAGTTCTGTCTTTCGTTAATACCACCAGTGCACTTTAGAGTTTAGACCCTTAGCTCCTGTCTCCCATTATTTCACATTTTTCTTTCTTCTCCTGCACTTATTCTCTTTCCTTCTTTGTATGGAGACCAACAGTTTTCTCAACAACTGCCATTTAAACCATTGCATTTCCTCATATTATTCTAAATACTACATCTAAGTGTCATTCTATATTTATCCTTGGGGCCCGGGAGATAGCATAGAGGTAAGGTGTTTGCCTTTTATGCAAAAGGTCATCGGTTCGAATCCCGGTGCCCCATATGGTCCCTCGTGCCTGCCAGGAGCAATTCTGAGCATGGAGCCAGGAGTAACCCCTGAGCACTGCCGGGTGTGACCCAAAAACTATATTTATCCTTATGTTGAATATATATTACTTCATAATATCTTCCAGTTCCATCCATGTTGCAACAAATTATATATATACCACATCTATATATGATCTTCCTGTTATTGGGCATTTAGGTTGTTTTCAACTCTTAGCTATTTTACTAAGAGCTGTGATGAATAGTAGTATGTGCAAACTTATTTATTTATTTATTTATTTATTTTTTTGATGAATGTTTTTCTGACCTGTTGATAGATACCCAAAAATGGGATGCAGCCCGATTCTGAGTTTATTGAGAACCTTTCAGACTGTTTTAGGGGTTGAACCAGACTTTAACTTTTACTTTAAACTTTTTTTTTTCTTTTTTGATTTTTGGGTCACACCGGGCAGTGCTCAGGGGTTACTCCTGGCTCCATGCTCAGAAAATCGCCCCTGGCAGGCACGGGGGACTATATAGGATGCTGGGATTCGAACCACTGTCCTTCTGCATGAAAGGCAAATGCCTTACCTCCATGCTATCTTTCCAGCCCCTACTTTAAACTTTTTACTTTTGCTTTAACTTTTACTTTAGATGTACTCAGGTGTGGGAGCGGGGAAAGAGTGCTAGTGTCACATTCACCCAGGTTCAAATCATCCCTGGCACCAGACACACTGCTGAGGTAGTAATGATCCCTAGCACTGCTAAACCCAAACTAAATCACAGTATCAGGCCATTTCTCAAGTCATCATTGGCTTACATTGCTACAAGTGCTCCAAATAACACTGAGAATACTAAATTAAAAAGAAGTACCAGAATACTTGTTTGAAATTTACAGTGAGAATGTCATAAATTATTTTTATAGAAAGGTGATTTTTAAGTTTTTTGAGTAACATCCTTTTAAGATCTTTTCTTTAACAAAAGTCTTGGACCTAACAATTTATCTCGATGTCAAGACTTTTTAATTCTCTCTTTTTTTTTGGGGGGGGGGCCACACCCGGTGACGCTCAGGGGTTACTCCTGGCTATTCGCTCAGAAGTTGCTCCTGGCAGGCACGGTGGGGGGCCATATGGGGAACTGGAGGATCGAACCGCGGTCCGTCCTAGGTTAGCACAAGGCAAGGCAGGCATCTTACCTCCAGTGCCACCGCCCGGCCCCAAGACTTTTGAATTCTCATCTCGTAACTTGTAGTGGAGTGGCTTGTAAATTACTATTGATTTTGTTTTGTGAACATCTTTAGTGAACCTTTTAAATTCAAAATATTTAACACAGGAGAAAGGTAGTGCTATACAAGTAACTCAGTGTGTGACTCTGTCTGCAACTGATTTGCTGTTTTGTTTCTCATAGCACAGGTGCAGCAGTGATCAATGGCTCTCAGCACCCATCGTCATCTTCATCTGTCAATGATGTGTCTTCAATGTCAACAGATCCGACTCTGGCCTCGGATACAGACAGCAGTCTGGAAGCATCAGCTGGATCTCTGGGCTGCTGTAGATGACTACTTGGGCCTTGGGTGGGTGGGAAGATGGGAGGGATGGGGAGTCATTTAGTCATCAATAGAACTACTTCGAAAACAGTTCAGTGGTCTTATTTTTGAGTGATTATTTTCAAAAATGTAGATTTCATTTTGTAGTAAAGTAGTTTATTTTTTTTAATTTCAAGTGATGTAATTTAAAATTTAAGTTGTGTTTTAAAACAGCAACAAAACTGTTATGTTTTGCTGTAATTAACTGTATAATGTAAACCTAATTATTTTATCATGGTTTAAATTTTTGCATATTTGCTTTATCTTATGCTGCTGATTTTTTTTACTGAATTTGTAAGATTTTGTTTATCAAAGCAATTATGTTGTGACTTGCCTATATCATGAATTATTTAAGATTGTTATAGTTTTTTATTAGAATTTATTTTAAATGTCTTGTTCATGATGTTATCCTTCAGGGTTATGTGCTTATCGATGAAATTACACCCTGAGGAATGAGGGAAAATAATCTGTAGCCAGTTATATTCAAGAGTAACTACTGTAAATGGTGAACGTGTTTTAAAAACCTCCAACATTTGCTACTTGCCAATCTTAATTTAGTTATAACAAAACTATTGGTACCTGAATCTGTATGAGTATTGGCAGAAAGTCCCATCATCTAAATAGCAGAATAACTCAGAACATCCTGTTTTTTGAATATGCTGGGCATCTGCCACCATCACCCTCTTTCTCCCCCCCACCTCAACTGACAAAAGTAAAATAAGAGAATATGATGTTTCTGCAAATTGTGACATGCTCCAAGCTTATGATCACATCAAGTCAAGAGGATACTTCATGAATAATACATTTCAATGCAAATAAACAGATGGTTCACTTCTCCTAGCTATGAGCCTGTTTTTGTATACACTGAGTTAATCTACTCAGGCTGTAGGACCCAGCAGTGATTTGGAGTCTGGTCTTTCCCTTTCCTGCCTTTGGCCCTTGGACCTTTCGAGTTTCCTATTAAAGTGTCAGTCAGTTGAGCACCAATTCTCATGGTGTTTCTGGCCATTTGAATTCTACCTGTGTAGCATAATCATATTTGTACTAGCTCTTGGGAGGCTCTAAAACCTACTTAGATTTCTGTAGGCGATGTATCAAATGAGCAATATACCGTTCATCTGAAAATAGTAGCACACAGCCATATTATAGGATATCATTTTCTAAGGACTGTTTCTTCACAGTGAGCAGAGCAGGTATAAATGGTGGTTATTTTGTCTGAGTCTTTTCTTTTTTTTTTATATATCTGATTTTCAATAAAACATGCAATGTGGATATTGAGTAGTGTAAGAATGGTGCTGCTCCTGACTAGTGTGTTAACTGTTTACATTTTATACCTGCAAATTGTTTCTTACAACTGAGTTTTTCTTAAGTATCATTGAAGTCTCATTTATCTCAAAAATGCAGTCTGTCATGCCCCAGACACCTTTTGTCTTTTTTTGGAACAAGGAATATCAGAGACTTGAAATGCATACTGAAAATAAGTGACAAGGTTCTAGGCAGAAAGTCCATTAGAAACAATGACTAACCAGAGCAAGAACTGGGAAAGCATTATCTGAAAGTGCTTGGTATGTTATTGTGTATTGAATATAGGATTCCATTTGAGTAAGGATTTTATCTAGGTCATTGTCAATGTGCAATATTTGAGTTAAGATGCATTAACCCTTTTACATGCTTTGAAATAACCTGTTTGTTTATAATGATCAAGAGTCATGATTTCCAGCCATTTTAAAGCTATCAGCCTTTTCTTGAAAAGCAGTCCCTTTTCTATTATAATTTGGTATATTAAATTAACTTTGTGAATTACAGTTTTGAAGGTAATAACATTTGAACTGTAGAACAGAATGAGAAAACATTTCAGAAATACAAGTTTAGCAGCTTTATTTTCTCTAGGTGAGATTATGTCACTATTGCACTTTAACAACTGACATGCTATCAGACATTTCCCACGTTTTATGTTTGAAGATAAGCGTCTGTTGATACAGATTTTGGTTAAGTGAAGAAAACCAGACGTTCTTATGTATCACTTGTTATAAATGCCAGCTCCCACTTGCCAATCAATATGTTTTAGTTATTTCGGGGGTGGAGACTAAATCAGTAAAATTACTTCCTGAAAACAAAGCCTGTTTGTCAAATGTTACCTGCCCTGATACGTTTTAAGATATACTGACTTTCTTAGTGAATGAATGCAGCCTTTTCTCTATTCTTAAATACGTTTGCTAAATCTATAGTGGTTCTGTTTATTTTTGTTGCTTTTTGCCTCTTTAAAATAACCATTTGTGGGTTATTTTTAAGAGAAAATACAAGTACGATTTCTGGGGCCCGGGAGATAGCATGGAGGTAAGGCGTTTGCCTTTCATGCAGAAGGTCATCGGTTCGAATCCCGGTGCCCATATGGTCCCCCGTGCCTGCCAGGAGTAATTTCTGAGCATGGAGCCAGGAGTAACTCCTGAGCACTGCCGGGTGTGACCCAAAAACCAAAAAATAAAAAAAATAAAAGATTTCTGCCAAATAATCTTTACAGAATTCACCGTTGTTTTAATTTTTGTAATTCAAATACTTCAATATAGCCATTATCTTGCTTCCTAGAAAAAACAAATATTTTACTAAGATTTATTCAGCTTTTTTATAGGTTATTCTTCATGTTTTGGTTACACTACTTTCTGTGTATTCCTACTTACTATTCCGTTATTTATCTTCTATATATTGATCATTGGTAAAAAACGATTATGTTGATGGGACTGCTTATCACAACATACATAAGTAGAGCATCTCAACTCTGCCCAACAGTTCTCATTTTGTCACCCACCTTTAGCTCCTGATTTGGCATGCATTCTTATAAATTGATAAAGAAACTGTGTTCATATCAGACTTCCTAAGAAAATGCCAGTCTCTTTAACTGAGAAGAATGCTTTACACCCAACCCCTTTATAGTACAGAAGCTTCATTAGATGAAAAAGCAGCCAACTTCTCCCTGTCTGCCTTTTCCTTACGTTTTATGCAAATCCTGTTGTGTTACCTAAAGAGATGAAGAAGATGTCTGAGAAATTGCAGCAGGCAATTTCTGTTTGGGGATAACAGATAAAACTTGATTTATAACTATTGGCCAGTATGTGCTACGCATATGAAGACCTAACTAACTGTTGCCTGGGCACAAGCCTGCACAACATTTTGAAGTTAAAATATAATCTATTTTCAAAAATACTATTGTAGTTTGTGAGTGTTGGTCATTAGTCACATTGTAGCTATAGAGGGAATGCATGAAGCCCCATGACCCCAGTAAACTTCTCTTACTGTAAAAACTGAGCAACAGTTCTGTCATTAGCAGACCTTAGAAATGTTGCCACCAGTTCCTTTACATTTTAGTATATGCTGTGCTTTTCTTGGTCTCTCTTAGGCTTTTCCTGAATCAGAGGAAACTGATTTTTTTCTTAGCAAGAAATGTAAAGGGCATTGAAATGAAGCGTATAGTTTGGGGTATGATATAAAAATTTGTAAGGAAAACCAGTCCTGATTAATTATAAACTAACAGCTCTTAGTTAAGTGCTCTTAATGAGAGTCTAGTAAGTAAATTTTTGGCCATTTCTGGTTTAGATTCTCTTTATTACTGAAATTTTTGAGAAATATTGCTTGTGGATTAGTTTTGCACAATTCTCAACAATAACAAATTAGGTTTTTATTGAACTACCTCACACTAATTTTCTATGCTTTCCCAAGTAAGCTATTGCCCTGTCAGATCTTTAATGAGTGTGAATTATATATGTTAAGTACTTTATCACCAATGTCAACACAATACCAGTAAGTATGTATAATACATACCTTGCCATCAGTAAGAGAGATGATGTAGATTTTTTTTGTTGTATTTCTTGGAAATTGTTAGGTGTTGTTGGACATTACTACTGGTTTTTGTAAGTAGAAACCTGCTCGTGATATCAGTCCATTCTCTACATTTTACAAAAGGAATAAATCTTAGAAAATTTTACGAAGAAATAAATTACTTTTGTAGGCCCGATATTTGGTATATTTTTGAGAAACTCTTAATCTTTTAGCTGAATGAAGTTAAACTAGCGGTCTACTTGGACTGTGACATCTATTTTCTCATTACAGATTATTCTGTACAATAGGTTTTAAAACCTGAAAACCTATGATATTGAATATTTGCTTTTTCTCCCTATAATATGCCATTCCTTCTTCATTCTCCCCTGTGTGCCATTCCCTCTCCCTCTAGACAGAACAAAATGGGGCGCATTGTAGGGAATGCTGAGATAATTATTGTGGTTTTAATCATTCATGCCCTGATCATCAAATATGCACCACTGGAATGTAAACAATGTTACCTGGTATGTTAATTGGTTATAATATTTTAAATAAAAAAGAAAAAAGTGGTATGGAAATAATGAAATTAAGAGTTTTTTCATTGAAAAATTCCAAGTGTGGTAAAAGGCTTTTCTTTGCATTGCTCAAGAATTTTTGTAGATTGTGATCAAAGATTGTTGGGGCTGGCTTCTTCGGTTTTTATTTCACACTGAAGATACAAGTATTTTAACCCAGTTTTCTGGTTAATCTTTTTTTTTTTTTTTTTTTTGTGAAATGTCTGGAGAAATGGTCTCATAAAAGGAATTAGCCTCAGTCCCTTACCTAGTTAGTTTTAGACAGTTGTATGAGAGACTGGCCAGCATAATCACTTGGCAGAACTATTGTTAAAAGATGTCTGAACCAAGGTTAAGGCAGTTGCTTTATATCCCACCAGCCCTGCCTGAAACCAGATCACTTGCCCATCTAGCCAAACAAGAACTGAGATAAGACACTGGTGAATGTGGCCCCAGCCACAATGAATGATTACCCCTTCAGATACCTTTGGAGACAAATGAAATGTCAACTTTGTATTTTTGCTATGATTAAAATCTCTGCCTTGGGACTATGAGGTTACTTTCTAGATACATCTGTGGGACTATGAAGTCACTCTATCATGCTCGACTTTGTTTCATATCTGGAGCCCTCCCTCGCCCATCTCCACCCTCATTTCCATGCTCTAGAAAGGACAGGATGGAGACAGGTTTTCACACAGTTGCTGTATCAGTTAACTTAGTTGCCAATCTGATGCTCATCACTCCTTGATGAGATAGGCAAAAATAGTATAGAGTTAAATTTCATTCAGCCATAATGGGTGATTCCAAATAAAATAACTTCATTGATACTTTTTACATCCCTTAAGGGCCATGATAATGTAAGTGGAAGTTCTGTGGTTTAAAAATTACTGTTTGTTTATTTGTTTTTGGGCCACTCCCTGTGAGGCTCAGGGATTACTGGCTATGCTCAGAAATCGCTCCTGGCTCCGGGGACCAGATGGGACACCGGGAGATCGAACTGCGGTCCATCCTATGTCGGCTGCGCGCAGGGCAAAAGCCCTACCAGTGCGCCATCTCTCTGGCCCCTAAAAATTACTTTTAGTTCAAGAGATAGCTTAAGAATTTAATACACATACTTGGCATTAAAGAGACCGTGGTTCAGGGAATTGGGGGGGGGGGGTGACCTTGGTTTGACCACATGGTGATCACTGCTGGAAGTAGCCCTGGTGGCCCCAAAACCAAAAATTAACCAAAAAAAAAATTTAACAGCCTACAGAGAAGTATATCTAAGAGCTTTATTAAAAAGTAAAAAATCCAAGACTGGGAGCTAGGAGGAGAAACAATAGACGATGACATCTTTCATTCTGCTGTTTGAAATTATGGTAAAGAATAGCCATACTAAAAAGACACAGGAGAGGTTACTTGGAGTAAGAGCCTGTGTAAAGGAGGCAAACCTTTAAACCAGAAGTTACAAATCATATTTAGTCTTTTTCTCCCTTTTCAAAATAAAAATTGCTTATTTTTGGAGAAGAGTTCTGGGATTCTTATTGGTACTGCTTGGGATGGGGGGTTCCTAAGGTATCAGACCAGATCACTTCCAGGGTTAGCCACATGCAAAGCAGGAGCCTTAACACTTGCTTCCAATTTGATTATAAATTCTACCTGTTCACACGTGAAGGCAAGAACTCTGCAATACCTCATAAATGAGAATGGAGGTAATATAACACATCAATTAAACCTCCTAGGCAAAAAAAAAAACATTCAAAAAGATGTGCATCCATTGCACACTTCGTACAGTAGCTAGATTATAGACTTAACCAAGGAGCTCAAAAACAGATTAGTAGATAAAAGGAAGTTTGATATAGATATACTGCAGTATATGCATACTATGGATACTATGCAGGTGCAAGAAATAATGAATTACAATCCACTGCAACTTGGAACTAGACATCATGTTAAGTGAAGTCAGGACAAATACCTGATAATTTTGTATATCTGACAAAATAGTAAGGCGAGGGAATGCAAGATGTTAAATGGGAATAGACTGTAGAAATGAGAGGGGAAGTAAGATGTAGTAGAGGCCTCAGGCAGTGAGGTATATGCACCTCAGTCAATGATAGTGTAAGCATAAGGGTCCAAACAACCAAACTATTAGGCTGGTGAGTGGGGGAGAATATGGGGACCGGAGGAGGAAAGTTGAAGGTGGTGGTAGGTTGGTGTAAGTCAAGGGAGCCTTATTAATAAAATAAAAAAATTAAATTTCTTTTCCATCATTCCCACACACTCTGGGAAACAGTATTCTACACTTTGGAAACATTGTTTTCAGTCTTGATATAGAAAGATTTGCAAGGAAGATAAGTTATTCTCAGGAAACACCAGGGGTTTTTTTGTTTGTTGGTTGGTTGGTTTTGGGGTCACAACCGGCAGAGCTCAGGGGTTACTCTGACTCTACGCTCAGAAATCCCTCCTGGCAGGTTCGGGGGGTGGGGGGGAAGACCATATGGATTTGAACCACCATCCTTCTGCATGTGAGGCAAACGCCTTTACCTCCATGCTATCTCTCTGGCCCCAACACCAGGTGTTTTAAAAGTGTGTGTATTGGTACTAGTACACTAAATGTGTGGACAGTGGATAAGAACTAGCCAGGCATGGGTGTAAGTTTGAAGAGTCAGAAAAGCCAAGCTGAAGCAACTACTTCCACTTTAAAAAGTAGCAAGTTTGGAGTTAGGTGTGCCATGCACATGGACGACCTGGGTTTGATCTCCAGGACCCTATGTGGTTCCCTGAGCCCCGCCAGGAGTGATCCCAGTGCACAGCCAGCTGTAAAGACTCCCCTCACCCCCCAATAGGTTCTTGTTTGTGAGACGGGGGTGATAGACCCGACTTTTGTTGCGTAAAAGTGCTGGTAGTGGGAGCAAGTCTAGATGTCTGGTAAACCAAAGAAAGCAGATGTCCTTTTGACCCAGTTAATATAGAAAGGAAGTCTTTAAAACTCCAGTATGGCTAGAAAATTGGCCTAGCTCTGCCATCATATTCCAGAAGAAAATAATGGCTGCCAGTACTCCCCAGGTTTCCTGGTCCAGGATGATACCTCTGTGGCCTTCTCAGAAGGAGCGGGGTAGAATTCCCATTCTGTATAAACTATATAGCAGCCTAATGCCACCCACACTCCGGCAGGATCCATTTCTGCAGCTTAACCTTATCAAACTTCCAAGTCACCTAATTTGTTTTAGATTTCTAAATTCCGGAACCACCATACTGTGTAGTGTCAGCCCAACAGTATCACAAGAAATCTGATTGGAAAGTTAACATAGTTAGCTACCATGCTCAGTGACCCTAACTAGGTAGCTCAGAAGGCTCAACTAGTACCACTCCATAGCTTAGCAAATCCTTAGTTTCTGACTTTAATATCATGGTATCACTGAAGGCTCAACTAGTACCACTCCATAGCTTAGCAAATCCTTAGTTTCTGACTTTAATATCATGGTATCACTGAGCGATTTAAGAGTCATTTCAAATTGGGGCCCGGGAAATAGCATGGAGGTAAGGCGTTTACCTTTCATGCAAAAGGTCATTGGTTCGAATCCCGGTGCCCCATATGGTCCCCCGTGCCTGCCAGGAGCAATTTCTGAGCATGGAGCCAGGAGTAACCCCTGAACACTGCCGGGTGTGACCCAAAAACCAAAAAAAAAAAAAAAAAAAAAAAAAAAAAAAAAAAAAAAAAAAAAAAAAAAAAAAAAGAGTCATTTCAAATTGATCTAAGATTTGAGTGTTCCAGTTGCCTTGGTGTTGTAACACCAAGCAATATGAAATCAATTTATTTGTGCTAGCATGGAGGCAGGCTATGGTGGTGGGTGAGAGATTGAGATTCCAATGAAGGGTTGGTCACACTGATGAGGGATTAGTGTATGAATATCTAGTGCCTGAAATGACTACAATAAACAATTTGATAAATGATGGTGCTATAATAAAAATTAGGAAAAATGGTATATTATTCTCATTGTTTTTATATATTTTGTATTTCTTACACACTTATGCGATGTTAGACTATCTAATGCAAATATCTATTCATGCTGCCATTCATATATAAGCTCTATGCCTATTTAGGTATATATACATATATAATTGGGAGATAAATGGGCTATATAACATAAAGCTCTATTTAATAAAAAAAAATTTCATCTCGATCATTCTTTTAAAGGATCCAGAAATGACATTTTGTCTTAATTCCATGTTTAAAAATGAAGGCTATGGTTTTAGCAAAGCTTTTTTTTTTTTTTTTTTTTGGTAATTTTAGCAAAGGTTTTAATATAAAATAAAATCCAGTATGACAGTGGAGAACATTTTTAAAATTGGGGAAAATTGGGGGACACACAACCAGTGGTTCTCAAAGATTACTCCAAGTTCTGTGTTCAGAGATTACTCCTATGGGCCTGGGGGACCATATGGGGTGTAGAGATCAAACTCAGATCATGTTCCAGGCAAACACCATGCCAGCTTGGAATTGGAGTACTCCAACCCTTGGAGAGCCTTTCTGTTTCCCTTTCAAGAGAAGTTAGTAACATTACACTTGGTTTGATCCCCAGCGTTCAAGAAGAAGGAAAAAAAAAAGAGCCCCATGTAAAAGTTGGAGGGTTAGGGTTGTGGCTTGGTGGTACCACACATGATTTAGGTTCAACTGGAAACAACAAATTTGGTGCAAACGTATAGAGAAAAAGAAAACCAGAAAGAAGAATATAGAAAAAAAAAACAGGTAAGTAGTGTTAATGGGAATATAAAGTGGTGCAATATCAGGCCTGGGGATGTAACTCAGTAACAGAATACATCTTCACGTACATGAGGTCCTAAGTTTGACTTCTGGATCCCAAAATATATGTAAACAAGAAGAAATAGGATCTTAGAATTAAATATGGATATCTCTTTAGAAAATACCATACCAGTCAGCAGTTCCTGAGAAGAAGCTTTCCATAAGTGCTGGACTGGCTAAGCTAATGACTTTTGTAATAATTCTCTTCCTGTCTTCTAAAAGGTAATAACCTCTGCATGCAATGTTCTGAAATTATTGTTGGAATGTGAACATGTGCTCACAAGAACCCTGATTTTTTTTCCAGTTGCCTGGACATTGTGCCTGTGTGTTTTCTCAGATGGAGTGAGAAAAGTCTGATAACAGGATCAAACCCGTGAAAGGATGACTTTCTTATTAGATTTCCACTTACCAAGATGATATCAATATGTTCCTGCAATCTGTGAGCAGGTGAGAACTAAATATGCTCCTCAGGGGGGCAGGATATAGCAAAGGATGAGGTGGGCCAATCTCCAGAGGAGTTACCAGGAAGAAAACCCCAGCAAGAAACTTCTAAAAGATTTTATATATACACTATGCTGCTAGGGCTTGAACCCTGGACCTCACATGTGTGAAACACAAGGTTTGCCACTGAGCCACATTCTCAACATAGGAGAGCAGACAAACCCTAGGAAGTGGGGGAAAGGGCAGATCTTGTTGAGAAGTGGTTATAGTCCTCTGCCTTTCCCTCCAGCAAATAGCAACTCAATTCTTCAAAGCTATCCTTTCTTGCATAGAGCACTAGCTCTACATTGAGTACTTACTGGGCACTTTTGAATAACAGGAGGCCAAGCTCTTTGGAAAAAGGATTTTTTGTAGCAAAGTCTCGGTCTTGGGCCTTGGAATGGGGGTGATCCAAGTTTTCACCTCCCCAATTTCACTGGCCCGTCTGCCCCCCGAAGGGGTCTTGACCATCTTTGAAAATGGCTCCACATGGCCCAAGGTTTTGGACTCACTCCGAATGAAAAGAGCCAGAATCAAACACAAGAACAAGAAATTCACCAGGATGTCTTGGTCCAGGATTCAGATCACAGTTTGGGTGCCATTTTGTAGAATAAAAGCCCTTGGGGGGCCCGGGAGATAGCATGGAGGTAAGGTCATCGGTTCGAATCCCGGTGCCCCATATGGTCCCCCGTGCCTTCCAGGAGCAATTTCTGAGCATGGAGCCAGGAGTAACCCCTGAGCACTGCCTAGTGTGACCCAAACCCCCCCCCCCAAAAAAAAGAATAAAAGCCCTTGGATGGGACCGGATGTTGGTGGGATGGATGGAGGGGCCTTTCTCCTACAGCCCGGGCCACATGTATGCAACCCCCTCCAGCCGGCGGGGTCTGCAGCTTCAGGATAGCGGTGGGGAGAAAACTCACAGGCAGGCTTCAGGAGCTATCAGCTTTATTCAAGACCCTAGCCGACAGGTGTGGCTTCTCTCATAACCTTTTATGCTGGATATCATCAGCCCTGCATCCAGTCTCTTTCAGCCAGCTCACCTCCTCATCCTTCTCTCTCAATCCATCCTCCAAATCCTCCCTTGCCCCTGAGGTTAAACCTTTTGTTACCCATCAAAGACCTCTCCCAGAAATTAGCAGGTTTTATTAGCAGGTAAGGTTACAAAGGAAGAATGGGAGATGGGCTAACAATCACTGAGTGTGCTGGATGTTGTCTCAGGCTTTCCCAGCTGTGTGAAACACAACAGTGACACTCCTCTTACTGGCAATGCACATGAGGCACAGAGATGCTGAGTAAGTTGTCAAGAGCCATATGTGCTGAGGCTGGGATGTGAATTGGTACTATGGCATGTCTCCACCTTGAAAGCCTTCTGTCCTATTATGTCTGCTTTCTGCAGTAATCTCTCAGGACTTCTCATGGACTTGCAGTCATGTGTCTATCCACAGTCTTCCCACAGTTTCAGAAGTCAGCCCATCCATTTGGTCTTTTGGAGGTGGGGGATTCCCTCTCCTTAATGCTCCCTTTTCTTTTAGGGGTTTTGGGCCAGTTCTGGTGATGATCGGGTTATTCTTGTTTCTGTGCTCAGGCATGATCCATGGCAGAGCTTTGGGGACCATGTGTGATGCTGGGGATTCTAACTGGGCGTTGCCGCAAACAAAATAAACCTCTTACCTACTGTACTATCTCTCCAGTCCTCGTTGCCTTTTCTTCTTTGTGATCTTCCCCCTCTGCTGGAGCATGCTTAGAAGTAAATGAATATACCCTAGTAATTCCCATCATTATAAAGTACTTGACAACAGGCCTCTTACTTCCCTTTGAAGGATTGTCCTCTGCCAACAGGGCTGTCTAACACTGGCAAGGTGGTCTTTCTTATATAAAAAATCTCTTGGGCCCGGGAGATAGCATGGAGGTAAGGCGTTTACCTTTCATGCAAAAGGTCATCGGTTCGAATCCCAGTGCCCCATATGGTCCCCCGTGCCTGCCAGGAGCAATTTCTGAGCATGGAGTCAGGAGTAACCCCTGAGCACTGCCGGGTGTGATCCAAAAACAAAAACAAAAACAAAAAAATCTCTCATTCTCATTCTGCCCTATAAGGCCTGTTTAGCAGAACTAGTAACTATGTTAGAATTATCCTGCAGGACAGAACCAGAAACACAAATTTATGTAGACTCTGCCCCCTTCATTCCCCACCTTTTCTGCTTACTTTTTACCTTCAAAATAGAAAAACCTACCTGATATAAGTTATGTTCTAGGAGGAAATGTTTTAAGAAACCATCATTATGATCCCATTAACCTGAGGCTTTCTTTCAGGATCCTCATCCTGAATTAATCTTGAAAACTCATCTCCCTTTTTCAAGAAATAGATGAAATAAACCTTTCAGGCACCTCAGTAAATAATCTCTGAAATGAATTGGGGAACAGGGTCGCTCGTTTGCAGATCTGATTACTACATCTCTCTCAGTTGAACTACAATAAAGCCTTTCCTCCCTGTAAAAGCCCAGGAGCCAGTGTTTGATTGACACTGGGACATTGGGCTCTCATTCAGCATCATCCTTTAACATCAGAACTTATGGAGTCTGGTCTGGATACTGATTTTCCCTTGTTTCCCTCTCATTAAGTCCAGTCCATTCCTGTCACTGGATTATACTTGACCTGGATCCTAGTCATAGCTCCCTGACTAGTTTGCCTACAGCCACTTCTGTGCTCTCTCACTTCCAAATCCATTCACTCTACCCACCTTGGTTGAATGGAGACACTGAAAAGTCAGGGGAGGTATTGGGACTACATTGGTGATACTCAGGGCCTACTCCTATCTTGTGGTGGTGGTGCTCAATAGACCACATGGGATGCCCAGGATTGAAGCTACTTGGTTATGTAGAAGGTGTTTTCTTTCTCTGGTCCCTCAGATATAAATTTTAAACTGTTTTTGAAGTAAACAGAAGCAAAGATAAGCAAATAGGACTCCATTAAACTAAAATTTCTGCACTTCAAGGGAAATAGTGATTAGGATACAAAGATTTCCTATGGTAACTATTCAACCAATACCCACCTGACATAGGGATATATAATCTAGTGTATATGAATCTATGGTAGAAGTTAATGTGAAAACAAAACTCCATCCAAAAATCCTGAGACAAGATGAACACAAACTTCCTCAAGATCACCAAAAGGCATATAAAAAAAGTGCTCTGCATCATTAATAATCAGAAAGTTGCAAAGCAAAACAATGAGATAGCATCTTACACCACAGACACATCAACCAGTGGTAGTGAGATTGTGGGGAGAAAGGGACTCTCATTCGTTGTTGATGAGAAAGTTTTTGGAAAATTTTGGATATTCCTCAAAAAGCTAGAAACAGAGCTCCCATATAATCCACTCTTAGGGTTATATGCTAGAATCCCAAAAAACACCAGGCAAAAAAGCATTCCTATGCTTGTTGCAGCACTAATTGCATTAGCCAGAATCTGGAAGTATTCTGAGAACAGATGAGTGATTAAGAAACTGGTATATCACACAATGGAATACCATGCAGATGCTAGGAAAATGAAGTCATGAAATTTGCTTAAACATGGTTTGATATGGCGATTATTATACAGAGTGAAATAAATCAGAGCAAGAGAGGTAGACATATAATAGTATCAATCATGTGTGGAATATAAGAAAAATAAAAGGCAGTATAGTAATAAGATCCAGAGACAATAGTGACGAGGATCAGGAGGACAAGCCCTTGGTAGGAATCTTGCCACAAAGAACAGTCAGTGTGATTAGAGAAGGGTCCATTATGACAATGTTTGTTGGAACTGATTATTGTGGATTAGAACTAGGTGCTAAAAGGGGATAATGTGACATGCGTGGTACCTCTTCATTAACAATAGTGTAAACTACAGTGTGAAAAAGGAAAAAGAGAGAGAGAAAAAGAAGCAAAATGCCTGCCCTAGAGATAGGCAGGAGTGGGTGTACGGGAGGGAAACTGGGGACATTGATGATGGGAAATGAGTATTGGTGAAGGTGGTGTACATTCTATGATTGACTGGTACAGCCTTTTGGGGAAAAGAATATGGATTTCTCAAAAAAAAAAAAAGCAAGACTACTATTGGTAATATAACCTGGGGACCCCAACTACAATGCAGACAAAGCTTCTGTACTCATATGTTAATTGCAGCACTATTCACAACAGCCAGAATCTAGAAAAAACCCAGATGTCCAAAAAAAATGAATTGCTGAAGAAACTGTGGTACATCTACACAATGGAATATTGTGAAGCTATTAGGAAAAATGAAGTAATGAAATTTATTGGATATGAAGACCATTATGCTGAATGAATCAGAGGGAGAACATTAGACATAGAATGATCACACTCATTTGTGGGATATAAATAAAAAGTATGGTAATAATACACAAAGAACATAGAGAAGAGGGCCAGGAGGAATAATATATTGTTGAAAACTTGCCACAAAGAGTTCATTTGAGGCAGAGAATAGACCACTATGATAATGATAGGTGGAAATGATCACTCTGGATAAAAAAAAAAAAAAAAGGTCAAGGAATATGCATGATGCCCCTTTAGTAACAATCTTTTTTTGTTTGTTTGTTTTGTTTTTGGGCCACACCCGGTGACGCTCAGGGGTTACTTCTGGCTATTCGCTCATAAGTCGCTCCTGGCAGGCAGGGGGGAATCATATGGGGAACCGGGGGATCGAACAGCGGTCCGTCCTAGGTTTGCGCAGGCACCTTCCCTCCAGCGCCACCGCCCGGCCCCTTTTAGTAACAATCTTGCAAACAGTGTCTAAAAGGAATATTGAGAGAGAGAAAAAGTAAAATGTGTAACCCAGAGGCAGGTAGAGGGGAGGATACGAGGAAAGCTGAGGACATTGGTGGCAGGAAACATGCACTGGTAAAGGGATGAGTGTTGTACATTGTGTGATAGAAACTCAGCAATGAACAACCTTGTAACTATTTCATGATGAATCAATTACAAATTTATTATTAAAGAAGTAAAAGTATTTCTATCATTTTGTATTTTTCCAATATTTAATTTGACAAACTTCGTCTTGGAGGAGAGTTCCCAAATAATGCTCACCATGTCCCTCCAGTTGACCTCTATGATCCCCAAGCAGGACAAGCCTGGCGATGCTCATTCCTTTAGACAGATCTCAGTGCCAGACCTCAGGATGTGCCATTGTTCTATTCTTCTCTCTCTCTCTCTCTCTCTCTCTCTCTCTCTCTCTCTCTCTCTCTCTCTCTCTGTCCTCTTTCTTATCCCCTCCCTCCTCAGAACAAAAATTTATTCTGGAAAATGAATTAACTATCTTTGTTTTTTTATTTTTGTTTGGGGGTCACTCCTGACTCTGCTCAAAAGTCGCTCCTGGCAGGCACGGCACGGAGGACCATATGGGATGCTGAAATTCGAACCACCATTCATCCTGGATTGACTGCGTGCAAGACAAACGCCATACTACGCTGTGCTATCTCTCTGGCCCGAATTACCTGTTTTTTTCTAACTCAGTGCTCATTGGCCAAAGCAGTGTGATCATATCCTTACAATAATAGATACAACTTGAACCCATAGAAGTGGGAATAGGGGGACCGGAGAGATAGCATGGAGGTAAGGTATTTGCCTTTCATGCAGGTCATATAGCCCCCTGAACCTGCCAGAAGCGATTTCTGAGCATAGAGCCAGGAGGAACCCCTGAGCGCTGCCAGGTGTGACCCAAAAACCAAACCAAAACAAAACAAAACAAAAAAAAATAGGAATAGATTCTGTATATACATGGAAATCATTTGGAGAGGACTAAAATGGCAGGGACAGAAAAGGATATCAGTACTCATATGGCACACTGCACAGTGTGCTTCACAGATAGAAGTCGGTATGCATTATGGACAGAATGGAGAGTCTTGGGCTGAACAAGGCCCATTTCCTGAGCTAAACTTATCCATGCAGATCTTATTTCTCCCAGCAGGTGGCAGATGTGGCTCATAAACTGATTTTGACAAAAGACTTGGCTTCCGGTAAACTGGCTTTGCTACTGATTTTAACTGTGAAGACAATCTTTCTTTCATCAGGTGACTCCCCACTTCGGTCTTTTATGTCTCTTTGATAGTATTGAATGCCTGGTTAAACTCAGCAGAATTCCAGGACTGTAGTGCAGGGGACTCAGGGCTGTAAGATTAAGTCTGGTGTTACCTTCCTTCTGCTAGACTGTTTCTCCTCTGAATCAAGGGTGTGATGTGACTTCAGTCCATCCTGGGTAATTTTGAGGTGTGGGTCACTGCATGTTTTTTTTCTTTCTCCTTCAGTATAAGGATGGTAAAACTCTTCCTTCAGAGTTTTTCCCCTGCCTTCTACTTAGGGTGCTGTAGTAGAATGTGGACCAGGATTCTATAAAGTACTGTATCCTCCACCAACCCACAGAAACTAGCTCAGAGGAATCAGAGAGACAGCTCAGAGATGAGAAGTGCATGCTCTGAATATGCAACAACCCCAGTTCAATCCCTGCACCCATGTTGCTCCCTGAACATCACTGGATTGAACCTTGCAGGTCCCTAGAGCAGTGCCACATTCTCAGGTCCCAGCATTGCACTGTCCACTTGGCCAACCATTGCTGGGAATAGCCTTGGAGCCTCCTGAGCATTGCTTGAGATACTCCTGGTCCCAAAATTATTTTTTTTAATCCCTTCAGGTTATTACTTGGGATCATCAAAAGAGATCTGAAAGCACATTAAGAGCAGAAACAGTTGCACAGTCCAGGTTTTGCCATTGTTTGGGCTTGGGGCCAATCCTGTCCCTTACTTAGGTTGCTGCTCTGATGCTTCTGAGGCCTGGCCCAGGGAATTCTGGCATAGACCTAGGGAGGCTTTCTTGCGATTCACTCTTAAGAAGCTTTGACATAGAAGATGAATCAAAGGGCACAGTGTGGAAGGAAGAATAAGCTCCCATTTGAGGCCTCATATCCTGTAGCAAGAGAACACAGCCTGAGCCTGAATAGAGAATGAGCCTTTTCCTCCTCTGGCATCACCTCTTCCTCTGGCACATGCATGGGGACTCTGCATAGACCCCAGGGCACATGAGCAGAGGAAAGCAGACTGGGCGTTGACTCACAAACTCTGGCCCCAGGACAGTCAGAGGAGATACTTAGGGCTAAAAGCTAGCTGGAAAACTTCAGGTGGTGGGTGCTCCTGAGGAGATGAGGGGAAAGTTAGCTCCCTGCTTTAGAAGACCTCTCCTGAGACACTATGCGGAATGCCAAGTTTTGGGACACCAGTTGAGTTTGCATGGTCAGTATGGGTGTATGAATATAAACAACAAGCCAGGCATCATCATTTTGAAGAAAATTTAATAAACAACACAAGGGTTCCTGGAGGATGGCAGGAACCCCAAGTAGCATCTGTTTTGATGACACTGGCACTATCCTGACAGCTTCTAGGTACCTCTCTGATGGAGCAGGACCCAGAACCTGTGTGAGGTGTCGGGACTCTGGAAAAGGTGTGCATGGCCAGGATGCATCTCCAGCTGACTCTGGAACCAGTGACCTCCTGGAGGCCTAAGCCCAGCAGTCTGGTTTGGGACATCTGCAGAGATAGGTGAGCTAAAGAGAGCACAGCAATCCCCTTCATTGCGGGGATTTGACACCTTTTGCACCCACAGTCAGGTTTCCCAGGGTAGAAAAGAACTCCTCCATCTCCTTCTGCAGCAGCTGGTTCCTTCTCTCCGCATCCTCTCGCGCCCGCTCAGCGTTTCTCAGCTTGATCTCCAGCATGCTGTACCTCTTCCTTTCCTGGTCCAGTTCTTCCTCCAACTGGCACATGTGTTTTCTCAGTTCAGCGCTAC
>PVKC010016621.1:0-20683 GCA_004027635.1 Crocidura indochinensis
AAAAAAAAAAAAAAAAAAAAAAAAAAAAAAAAAAAAAAAAAAAAAAAAAAAAAAAAAAAAAAAAAAAAAAAAAAAAAAAAAGGAAATGGCTGGAAAAACAAATAAGCTGATCAGGCAAGAAATAATGTGTTTATTTCTATGCTCAAAACTGAAGATAATAAGGAAGAAATTCGATTAAGGGAATCTCTTGAACTTTTTTGTTTGTTTTGGGGCCATACCCAGTGACACCCAGGGGTTACTCCTGGCTATGCACTCAGAAATTGCTTCTGGCTTAGGGGACCATATGGGATTCTGGGGGATCGAATTGAGGTCCATCTTAGGTTAGTACATGCAATGCAAATGCCCTACTGCTTACACCACTGCTCCGGCCCCTCTCTTGGACTTTTACACTAACAATAGCAGAGAAGAGTTTTCTTTTCAAAAGTCAATATTAGAGCTAGCACAGGTGTCAGAGCCTAGCTCAATAATTACTGCATAGTTCCCTAAGCACCACAAAGATGAGCCCTAAATCCCTGCACCCCACTTTTGAGGTGACCCTGCTGTTCTAGATAACCACAACAATCAAACAATGCCATACCCTGAGCATTAATCCACCTGACCTGTAAGAGAATCACTAGGAGTGGCTCACAGGCTCTTCTTTTTATTTTTTTAATAATCTTTATTGTGACCAATGTAAATTGCAAATCATTCACAGTAATATTTAAGGTACATAGTGACATTGAATCAGGTGTATTCCTTATTTTGAATTTGGGGCCTCATGCAGCAGTTTTCAGGGCTTATTTCTGGCTCTGTCAGGCTTAGGGATCACTCCTTGTGAGTTTAGGGGTCCATATGTAGTATCCAAGATAGAGCCCAGGCCAGTAGAATGCTAGTTAAGTGCCCTTAATTGCTGTTCTCTCTCCAGTACCTACTCCCAGATTATTAAATAATACTTGGGAGCCGTCACCCTTATCCCAATTGTCCACGAAAGCCAGTTGTAAAATACAAAAAAGTAGGAATAGATAATATTTTGTTGTCAACCAGGTGACAACAAAACTGAGGAGTAAAGCAGGAATGAGGGTAAAGGTCGCTGGTCATTTGAAGGCATCTCAGCAACAAAGTGGATGCCAATAGCAACATGCAATTATAGCAAGACATGGAGAAATACGCTACAGATTCAACTTATTCAGTCAAGAGTAAATCTATGCTAATGTGTGAATATATCTGTGTGTATGTGTGTATGTGTGTGTGTGTGTGTGTGTGTGTGTGTGTGCGAGCACGCATTTGTCTGGGGATGAGAAAGAGGGAATAGAGAGAGAAGAGTAAGAAAGATAAACTTTCCACTCATCAGTGCACCTGAATATTCAATTTTCTGATCTGACATTAAGTGTTACAGAAAACGAATTTTTCCACTATATTTGCTTACTTTAATAACAAGAGTAAAGGAGACATCAAAAGATCAATATAAATTATATATTGGTATACTGAGAAATTATTTGGAGCAATATACCACAGTCCCATTTTAAAATTTTGTGTCCATGCTAAAAACACTGCTTTTTCTGCAAGGCTTCAGTCATTTAAGACAAAATAACCTCATTTCAGCTTAAATTAAGGAAATGAAATTTTATATTACTAAAGTGATTAAAATAATATGTTTGTTGAGTTACCTCATTGTTAATTCTTTGGGACACAGTATGTAATTTGTCTTTGACACCTAATACCTCTAGGGAAATAGCCTTTTTGGATAGTATTTGCTCCTTAAGATCATTACATAATTTTACTACTTATATAGATTCTAAGAAAAATAATGTTTGCAAGTGGTAAATAATAAGAGAATCCAGGTTATCACAATTTCTACCATAATTACAGCTCAATGTGGTCAGTGTTCTTATGTACTTAAAATTATAAAGATTTCTGCATTAATTTATATCAGACATTTCCTGAACATTTCCATCAATTTTAACTGTGTGCATACATACAGACACTTTGCAGAAGATGAGTATTTGTTTAACACCCTCCAGTATTTGTGGCACTACATTAAATGTAGTTACCTTTTCGATGAAACTGAAGAGACCCCAGCAGACATATGGATTTTAGCATCTCTGTTGTATACATTTCTAAACAGCACTGCAACTGGATATAAAGCCGACATATTTCAGGATGAATTTCACCATCTTCTGGACTGCAACAGAATAAAAGGGAAAAGCTGTGAGCATTCTTAAAATTTTATTCATCAGTCATTTGTCTCAGGTCTGTGATGTGGAAAAGCTCAATAAAGATTTTTTTAAAGCCTTGAGTCTAAAATGTAGGACTTCCAGCTTTCAAACCAATGACCAATATCGCAGTTCTTATGTAAGTGTCCTTCTGAGTAACAGTTCATTTTTCCCCCTGTCAGCATAACATTTCTGCTCAGACCAAAAACAAGTAATTGAAAATACCAGACAATTAAAAGGTAAGAAAAATTTTCAAAGTAACCTTAAACTATAAAATATCCTCTTCAAGTGGAGTCTAAATGAAATTTAAAACAAACAACAATAACAAAATAGCCTGCCAGAAAAAATGAAGAGCCCTTATTTTTAGAGAAACTAGTTAAGAGATATTCAACTACTATTATAAGATAGCTTTTTATAGCTTTTTATATTAAGATTGGCATGATTAAAAAACCCAATAAACAAATTTCTTTATTATTTGCTGTGATTAGTCATGAAAGGTCAAATATCGTTAATGAAATGTTTTTTTGCTAAAAATGAAAAGAAATTAAAATCTATGACATGTCTAACAATCTAAAGTTAAATAAAAACTGAACTTATACTGCAAATAATTTTTTAAAATACTTGAACTTCTTTTATTCAAGATGATTGATAAATATGTACATGAAGTATGATAAATAAAACAAGGATTGATCACTTTTTTTTAGAAAAGTTGTTGAAACCATTTTATATGCAACTAAAAATAGCTGTGTTTAATAAAGTTAAGTAAAAGAGATAAAGTTTAAAAATACATTAGGAATGGGAAAGACTAAAATCAAATTTTGTCAAATATCTTAATGCAGTATGCTATTTCAACTGCATTCATTTAAAATGCAATGAAATCTGGTTAAATAATACAATATTTGGATCTTGATTCCTTTGTAAAGTGGGTCAGTGGAAAATGTCAGGGGTAACTAATAGAAAGAAAAGTCTTCATTTTAATTGAAGTCCTGGAGTCACAGTAAAAAGAATTTGCATTTATACAGCACTTTATGATTCTAATTATATCTATCTTTATTATTGATAATTTTAATACTTATTTCATAGATGAAACTGAGCTTTTATAACTGTACGGTTTATATAACAGAAAGGTGCAGACTTCTTTGCCTCTATCCCAGTATACCTGCATCATCTTACATCTTTCTTTTGTTAGAGAGAACAAAATACCTCTAGAGTTTATATGCAAAATTTGATTTAATCTGAAAAAATGAAAGACAACCTTATTCCCTCCTTCTTTGCTTCTTATGTGTCCAGCTCTAGGTTGACACTAAAAGCAAATGTATGTTTGGCAAAAGCACCTGAAGCTCTTTCTGAGCTTCCTCCCACAGGTGCTTTCTACCCTCTAGCTGTCTCCCTGCTCTTGGGGCTCCTCCGCTCTCTCTCAACCGCAATCGCACAAGCTCTCATTATTTCCTATTATCAGCCTATCAAAATGTCTCTGAGTCCCATCACCCTCATAATTTTCTATATGCTGAAAGATTAATAGGCATTAATGGTTCATGTAATAAAAAAAGGATCTTGTCTATTGTCTGCTAATACATTGATTTTGATGGAGAAGTTTGAAGATAAAATTTGAAGATAATGTCTTACTCCAAAGACATATTTCACCTAGGTAAGTCTTTACTGTGTTCCCTCATTGTCCCAATCATAACTATTTTTACCTATGAATGATACCGGCCTGAGGGATACAAATAAAGATTAAAAAGCTTAAGTGGGTAGGGCATTTGCATTGCACATGGCCAACCCAAGACCAACCTGGGTTTGATTCCTAGCATCCCATATGGTTCCCAAGTCTGAGAACCCAGGTTCAATTGCTGGCATCTCATATGGTCCCCTGAGCCAGAGCACCACCAGGGGGCCCAAAATTCAACCAACCAACCAAGCTAAAAGCTATAATACATATTTTGTATGGATATTTGATGAGTGGGACATTAGTAGAGCTCCAAGCCATAACTCCACATATAAGGAATCTAGTGACCTTGTTCCAAAATATGCAAAATCCATAAATAACCAAATTAAAATCATTATGTATTACTATATCTTGAAAGCTAGTACATTTATTATTTTACAGTTAGAGAGAATGAGAGAAAGAGAGAAAAGGGGGAAGGAATTAAATGCTTCCCCAAAAAGGTGAGTTAGAGTGGAGTCTTTGGAGTTGTGGAGTACATGCCTGATGTGTGTGAGTCCCTGGGTTCAACTCTTGATTTCCTGAAACTATAAACAAGATAAATAAAAACTCTAATAGTAAAAAAAAAAGACAAGTCAGAACCTGAATTAAAATGCCTGATTCATAACATTTCCTTGAGTGCTATCTCCCAAATGCTTTCAGAATCTCTTGAGAGTCTAAAAACTGTAGAACCATAAACCCTGTTGTAAATATTATGTAAGGGACTGAATAAATGTCACCAAAATACAATTAACCTAACAAAAATTAATTGGTGCTAACATTTCATAATGAATTTCTAGATTAAAAGTTCACACATAAGCTCACATATTCATATACTTAAATATCTTGGAAAATTGAAGTATAGAAAAAGAAAGATGGTTGTTAAAGAGCAGTAGAGATCTACACCACACAGCAGCTGCCTTTTAACAATGGCCTAGCTGCACAACTTCACCAATTGGCTCCCAAGAAATGCAAGCCAAACTTTAATATTTTAGGCACACTAGACTGAAAACTCTGAGGTGTTCTTGGGAGGGAGGAAGGCAGAGTTCCTCCTGCCAAAGCCCCAGCAGTTGCACCCATTCACCAAAGACGCTGCCGTGCAAATTATATAGACACCGAATCAAAGAAAAATTCACTAACTAAAAACTTTAGGGTATTTTCTGAGAACTTTGCCAAAATTGCCAATTAATTATATCTAATGTCAAAATGTGTACTAAAATATATTTGAGAAATAGTAAGAGGATTTTATTATTTTCAATGAGTATGAGAATATTAAGAAATAGCCAAGGAAACAAATCAAACATTGAAAACTTTATATGGCTAAATTTTAAGGTAAAAAGAAAAAATATTTACATAAAACAAAATTAGACCTACAGATTTCTCCATTTAAGAAGCCACTTACTTTGAGGTAAATTTGTCACAAATTATAAGCTTAGTATACAATGATTCACTCCTATTAATCAAGTTTAAGTCTACGAGGTGATGCTAAATCTATTTAACCAAAGACATGTTATGATGTGACTAGGTAGTATTTATTTATCTTTATATAATGCATTAATCAATGGCTAGGTGGTTGTGTTGCTTAATTTTTTTTGTTTGGTTTTTTTTTGGGGGGGTCACACCCGGCAGTGCTCAGGGGTTACGCTTGGCTCCATGCTCAGAAATTGCTCCTGGCAGGCACGGGGGACCATATGGGGCACCGGGATTTGAACCGATGACCTTTTGCATGAAAGGCAAATGTCTTACCTCCATGCTATCTCTGGGCCTCGTGTTGCTTAATTTTAAAGTCTTATTATTAATTAAAAAATACTCCACCAAATTAACATCCCAATGATTATAGCACTTTAAAATTCAAGTTACATTCCAAAAACATTAAAAATAACACTAAATGATGAATCTTTTTTTGTTTGTTTGCTTGTTTTTTTTGGGGGGGGGGGGCACACCCAGCAGTGCTCAGAAATCACTCCTGGCAGGCTCAGGGGACCATATGGGACACCGGGATTCGAACCGATGACCTTCTGCATGAAAGGCAAACGCTTTACCTCCATGCTATCTCTCCGGGCCCAATGCTGAGTCTTTTAATTATCTCCTTAAGGATGAGAACCATATGGCTAAAGACACCTGCACCAGTATAATGATGGGAGATGTAAATACAAATACTGCCCTAGTTACCTTGATAATAGAAATGAAGGCATTCTAATTTTGTAATCCACAAAGAGAATACTGAGACAATGGTGGAATGAAGTGTACACCCTGATGGAAAGTGTGATATTAAGAGATTATATGCCTGAAGCCCGTTATTAACAGTATTGTATATCATAATGCTTCAAATTAAAATGATCTTTTAAAGTAGAACAGTGCACACCCATCCATGTATAAAATTATTATTATCATTTATTTTGTTTTTGGGTCATTCCTGCAATGCTCTATCTCTGTCACTGACAGTTGTTCTCAGGGTACCATGCAGTGCCTGAGATAAAACCTGGGCCTCCACTAAGTAAAGTATGTACTTAGTCCCTTGAGCTATCTCTCCAGCCAAAATGACAAAAGTACTAAAACTAAGAAGACTGATAACACCAATTGTGGAAGATAATATGTACTAATAGAGATGTGCAGATATTCTTGGTGGGAGTTATAATGATTTACAAATCTTTTAAAAAATATTCTGAAAGGAGCCAATAACACTAAACTATACCAACCCTACAACTTAACAGTTCCATTTCTAAATATTTACCCAAGAGAAAGAAAATTATATTTATAAAAATATCTGCTCCAGAGTATAGAGGAGTTTTATTTAGAATGGACAAAAAAATTGGAAACAATCAGGATGGAAGTTAGACAGAAATGATAGAGAAGGTATAATATTTCAACAGCAGATAATACTTAGTATTTAAAAGGAGGAAACTGGATATACAAAATATTAAAAATAAATTACACAAAAGAATCATATTATACTTAAAGGAAGTTTTACACAAAAGAGTAAATACTGTGTGACTAAAAGAGTAAATACTGCATTTTATATGGTGTTCTAGAACAGACTAAGGAACAGATATTAGACTAATGATTGCAAGGGAATCATTAGGGGATATAAGAGGAGAGAACTTTATGTAGTAAGGCAATACTCCATGTCTGATAAAATTTACTGAAGATTCACTTAGGATGTGTATATCTGAGGACTGAAGATGTAGCTCAGCAATAAAGCGCATGCCTTACATGTGTGAGGGCATGGATTTGATGCTTGGCACTCCATACCTTCTCTCCCAAGATGTCTGTACTTCATATTTGCAAATTTTACTATAACCACTCAGACGATGATTAAACTCTAAGCAATGTTTACAGCTATCTACAACCTTAGAAAAATAATATGGATTGATAGTTGGATGGAGGAATAAACAGAGGTAGATATATGGTAAAGTAAGTATAGTTAAATGTTAATTGTATAATCTAGTGAGGAGACATATGTAAGACAAATGTACAGTCATAGACATCAAATGGGAATTTAATTTCCTCAAATAAATGGCAAAATTGACATGGCATAAATTGACAAAGACAGGTGAGAAGCCCTTCGTAGTGTGGTCAAGTTAAAACATTCACATACTGGGAATTTTAGCTTTGAAATGCTTAGGATTTGCAAATGTCTGCTCTTTTGCCAAGGCTGTCAGATTCTGGTGTTATGTGCAGCTGTTAACAGCTTTTTAAAAAGCAGAAAAATGTTTTCTGTGTTGAAAGTCTGTCTCTAATGTAATGGTTTATATATTTAGTTGAAGGAAGAACGACAGAAGAAAAAGAAAATGGGTCTGGAGTCAGAAAACTTAGCTCTAAATATAGACTGAACTACTTAGAATTATAATCCTAGGAAATGCATTTTAATTTTTCTGAGACTCAGTCTCTTCAGCTATGAAATAGGGAGAACAACTATTTATGGTTCAAGTATTTCAAGGTTGTTGCAAGGACCAAATCATGTGTGAGAAAACAAGTGAAAACTGTGAAGGAGTGTTAGAAGTTCATTACAATCCATCTTAACATGTCAAATTTCTATTTACATAGCCTTGCATTCTCATGAATGCTTTTCTTAGTTGCATATTCTAAAATACTGTTGACATGACTACTGTTCCTAAATATTGTTTTTGGTTAAATAAGCATTGGTCATAGAAAAAAAGAGTGACCCACAGACAGATTTTGGTGATGACAGTTGGGGACTGTCAACTAGCAGTGATGAGCATCAAAAGAACCAGATTTCTATCAGTAAGGCAATGCAAGTCTCTTTTTTTGCAGCCTCAATTCTGATGACTATTCAGCCAAAAGGCAAGGTAATGCTCCTGAAGAGTGGCTTGTTTTGTTTTGCTATTTCTGAGCAAAGAGCAAACTACGAAATAGTTCTGAGCTAGAATGGGATTACATGGGGGCAGGAGTGACTGCACAGCGGTAGGGTGTTTGCCTTGCATACTTCAACCCAGAATGGACCCGGGTTCGATCCCAGTATCCCATATGGTCCCCTGAGCCTACCAGTAGCAATTTCTGATTACAGAGCCAGAAATAACCCCTGAGCGCTGCTAGGTGTTCTCCCCCCCCCCAAAGAATGGGATTACATGATTTAATCCAGGATAGTAATCACTAGGGTATTACTTTAAATACCCACAATGCTATTCTCTCAGATGTGCTCCACTGATCAGGTGTTCTGCCACACCTCCAAGGCCAGTGTTCCCATCATTTCTGTGAAGGAGACTTCTACAGGTGACCCCATGACTTTTCATAATCCATGGAAAGTTAGACCTCTCTCTCTCTCTCTCTCTCTCTCTCTCTCTCTCTCTCTCGGGTTGATTACTCCTGGCTATATGCTCAGAAATCGCTTCTGGCTTGGGGGCCATATGGGATGCCAGGATATTGAACCAAGGTCTGCCCTATGTCAGCTGCGTGCAAGGCAAACGACCTACCGCTACACCACTGTTCCAGCCCTCAATGACTATACTATTTCTTATCTAAATAAACATTGTTGTATAAAAGTGTCCTAACCAAAAGAAAAAAGGCAAGTCATTTTTCAAGGTATCTCTATAATAGTTGACTCCCCTATTTCCTACATTTTTCTTATGATTTTCTCTATTGAGTTTATATGAAGCTTGTGTTTGAGGTTGAAACCTCTTGTATTTTCTTCACAGAAAGTCATAGTAGTTTGGTTCCCTCAGGAGTCTTTGAAGAAGTAATTGCAGTAATTCCCCTCACTTCACAGCATATAATTTCATGGGAACATATGGCTCCAGTGACTTCCTACTCCTGAACAGGAGTCAGGATCAAACTCTGCCCTGGAGCTATATGGGTTCAGTCAGAAATGAAACAACTTTAAACAGCAAAGTAGAACCTGAAGTGCAAGTCAATTATCTTTTGGTGATAACTGAGTACTTCACACAAAGCACTAGGGCTCAGAGGGCCAGTATCTTTTATGCTTTGGGGTCAAATTTTGCTCTCCATCTTTTGGTTTGCCCTCTAGGTTAGACTATTGACATTTCTTTCTGACTCAACTGAGTTGATAAATAAGGGGTAGAAAGATTAAGCACCATATTGATAAAGAGCCCCATTACTCTTTATCCATATGAAAAGTATAAATATATATGTATATACTTAAAAAGAATACACATAATATATATAAAGCTATAGTCACTGAGCTAGTTCAAGTAGTAAAATCAAGTATAGCTTGTTGTCGCTTCTGAGTTTGACCATGACATATTATGGTCCTTGAGAGTCACTGGGCATGTACCTGGGTCCTTTGAACACTACAGAGTATAATATTCTATTATGTGCATATTTATTTAAACAAGCAATAATTCAATAGCTACTATTTCCTGGTACTATTATATTTGATGTAATGAAATAATACTAATAAGACTAAAAGTATTTTGTAGATTCTATTGAATTATATATCATCTATTATTTACTGCTTAAGACATGTTTAAAACATCACAAGGAGAGTTGGGAATAGGTAATAACTTCTGAAGGGGCTTTGGGCATTTCTTAGGGTATTAAAGGTCAAAGGGGTTAATGTCTGTACTTCATGATTTCTTTGTCTTGATACTTGATAATGGATTTCCCTCTCTGTACTTAGAATCTGAAGTCAGATCTCTGACATTCAAGAACTACACTTTTTGTCCCTCACCCAAACCCCAAACTCATTCCTGTCTTGATGACTATTGGTCAAAATAAATGAACTTTCATAAAGCAAGATTTGATACTCAAAAGAAATTATCTTTTTGATTCTATCTTGGCCTCTTATCAGACACTCCAGTGCTTTTTGGTTTGAGTCTTTAACCTTTCTATTTATTTCTCTGATTCTCTCAATGTTTTTCTTTCTGATCTCCAGTGGTGTATGAAAAAAAAATTCATTTTAGGTAGTACTGGGTCTTGCAGTGAATTTCACTGCTGCATGTTTCACTGCTCAGGTTCAGTGGGCTTTGTGGTATAGTTCAGGCTAGAGATACTGGGGGCCACCAGCATTATATTTGGAAGTGTGGGGTGTGGTGGAGCACAATGTGCAGGGACTTAAACTCAGGGCTTTGCTTAAACTCGAGCTCTTTGAATTATCTCCCCAGATATATGCTTCTATTTATAAAAAAAAGCAAACATATATGTGTACATTTTAATTTGTGAAATATTTTTTGTTTCTAAAATAAAGATTTTTAAACTTTGGTACTTTATTCACCTGATATAAAAGATTTCCAAAGAGCCTATCTGAGGTAGGATAAAAAATGGTCCAAACATGACATCACAGTCTTACAATTTTATTATTTTAGATTCTGAAAAATATTAAAGAAAGACTTCTCAGGTAGGATTTAGAAATATGGCTAAAAATACATTTTGTTAGGGCTGAAGAAACAGTATAGAGGTAAGGTGTTTGTTTTGCACACAGCATACCCAGATTTATTCAGTCCCTGGCATTCCAAAATAGTATCTGAGTACAATCAGGAGTAATTTTTAGTGCAGAGTCAGGAATAAGCCCTGAGCACCACTGACTATGACCCCAAAAATAAAAAAAATGAACTGTTGATTGCATGCTTCTATGAGATTTTTAGTGCTACTAATGGAGCTATCTGGTTCATTCTCTGTTTTCATTAAAGCTTCAGAAAAGAGAGCTTTTTTGGGTGCTGCTCAAGGACCTGGAGGCCCCTCCATCAATTTTTGGCCCAGTTGATTCTAGAGATAGAGACAGCAGTGCTATGTGGACACTAGTAGTAGGGACCACCAGGAATATACTCAGTGATGTTTAGCATGATCTAGTGAAGAGCTAAACACATGAAACTGGATGGGGTGGGAAAGGAGACATGCAGTTCTGGGAATCTAATTAATTTAGGTGTATGCAAAGCCTATGCCTCACTCCTATATTATCTTTTGACTCCATGCATTTCATAACCTCTTTTTCTAAAAAAGAATTTTATAATATAACTTTTCAGTGCCAGGCTCCTACCTAATGCTAGTAGTTCTTTATTGTTTTCCTGCTAAATTCACATAAAGAAGATTTTATTTAAAACATTAGACTGGGAAAGGGTAGGAAGCTTCCCATGGTGAAAGAGGGAGCCTCCTAAACAGGATTCCCAGAAGTTCTTCAAATATTAAATCTTAAGAGGATTCTGTGGTATTATTATTTTTCTTAGCGTGCAATTATATTGTCATTTTAAAATAAGTTTTAGGATTTGACACTTGTCAATATGGAAAAGTGTATTTTCAAATGGAATTATTTTCTACAAAAAAAGGCAAACACCTTATGCAACCAAGAGACCCATACTTTTATTCATGCAAACTAACATATTTCATCATGAGTTCTTCCTATCCTCTATAAATTCACTGGGGGTAAGGAAGTTTATGTTATTTATCCCATAAGTTCTAATACTTAAATGGAGTGCTATCTGGCTCATAGAGGATATCAATTTATGATTTTCCTAAGTATCTTTACAAAGTAGATAAGAGATGCTAAATTAGAGATCTAAAGGCTATAATTAAATTCTAGTTCTGCCATCATCATCTTCATTTCACCATTGTTCCCATTTTTTTTCACTAATTTGTATTTTCCTATGCTAGCTAGGGAGGTCAGGTTCACTTCATACAAAACATCAGGAATAAAATTTACTTTTTGACATGTACCTTGATCATTTGGGCTCATGGGACTCTATGAACTTCCAGGATGAAACTTGGGTCATTTACCAGCAAAGAAAGGGCCCTATGTGCTGTTCTCTCTCTCTCCAACCCTGCACAGAGCAGTCTTCTGGAATTTTTCTGGAGATTCCTCACAGTTGAACTTTGAACTGTCAAGCTCAAACCAGTGCTTGCTGGGAGTATCAGACCTTAAATATGTGGCCTCAAGCTTAAAGAAATATTGATCTATGACATTTAACCATCTTCTGGGTACTAGACCCTAGCACCCCTAGGTATGTATCCCAAGTCCTCCTAGAAGTGATCCCTGAGCACAGAGAAAAGGGTAAATCTTGAGCATTGATGGGCGTGGCCTCAAACCAAATAAAAAGTCATATATACAAACAGCCATTTTATGTAGATAAGCAACAAGTGAAAAGGGCATATTAATATCAAGAACATGCATTATTATCATTTGAATATGTTTTTCTCCCAGATTAGTATCTCCAAAAACAGGAAATTTCCCTCATTACTTCTGCTTTTCTAGTACAGTGCTGGGCTAGGCACTAGACTTTCCATCTGTGTTTTTTTAAATGAATTATACTGAGTGTTCAAGACTAACATTAGGAAGTGTGACCTGTCCTGTTCACACCCCAATTTTGTGTTATCATTAGAAAGGGATAGTAGATGGTGTATATTGGCTCCTGTGGAACAAGAAATATTTTCAACAGGAAAAAGTTAATGATTTTAGTTTTTTACTTTATTACTAGTATTATTTTGGGTTTTTTTTTTTTTGGAGGGGGCATACCTAGTAGTTCTCAGGGATTATTCCTGACTCTGTGCTCTGAAATCACTCCTATTGGAGTCAAGGGGCCACATGAGAGGCCATGAGTGGAACCCAGGTTGACTATGTGCAAGGCAATTGCACTATCTGCTGAACTTTCTATCATTCTGACTCCACAGCATTGACTTTAGACCACAAGTTAATGAGGGAAAACAACAACAATCTGATATTGAAGAGGTGTCACCCACTTTTCTGCAGTTCCTCACATTATCTCAAAGGAAGTAGAAAAACATTCACATAAAGGCTACCCTTCCCACTCCCACATAAAGCTTATATAAGGGGTTTGGACTGAAACAGCTCTGGATTAATATCTTGATTTTGCTCTTTGTAACTCTGAAATTTTAGGAAAATTTCATAGTTACTTCTCTGTCATTTCTCAGTGCATTAAATACTAACTTAGGATCATTGATACCTATACATATAGCACTGCTGAAAAGATTTAGTGAAGTATTACATGGGAACTATGAGACATAACAGCACAATATGTAGAGAAGTGACTCAGGGAGTTGATTTTTGCACATTATCCCTAGATTTTCCTCCTACTTAATAATTCAAAAATATTTGTTGATTTTATACTAGTATTCAAAAAAGGATGAAAAAAAGTATTCAAAAAAGAATGAAATTAGGGGGATGGAAAGCATTACTTGTCTGAAGTTTTAAAGAATCCATGGAAACTCCTATTACTGTCCTATGAGGTTTTATTTGATGGTAACATATTACATCTAAGACAAATTAATATTCTGAGTGGTGCTAGAAAACTTGCAATCCTTTTATTCCCTCCTTGACATATTATCATCTTACTATCATAAGGTTCTCAACTAAATGGAATCACTATGGAGATGCACATACAATTTTCTTTTCTTTCTTTCTTTCTTTCTTTCTTTCTTTCTTTCTTTCTTTCTTTCTTTCTTTCTTTCTTTCTTTCTTTCTTTCTTTCTTTCTTTCTTTCTTTCTTTCTTTCTTTCTTTCTTTCTTTCTTTCTTTCTTTCTTTCTTTCTTTCTTCTTTCTTTTTTTTTTGGTTTTTGGGTCACACCCAGCAGTGCTCAGGGGTTACTCCTGGCTCCATGCTCAGAAATTGCTCCTGGCAGGCACGGGGGACCACATGGGGCACCGGGATTCGAACCAATGACCTTTTGCATGAAAGGCAAACGCCTTACCTCCATGCTGTCTCCTGGGCCCCACTTTTCTTTCTTAATGATGAAATACAGTGTGCCATTAGGTGAAACAGAATGAAACTATTCTGCATTTTTTGCCAATAGTTAGCTCAGGAACAAAAATAGCTCTCTCAGTAGACAGACATATGTGCAGGAGGAGAGAGTCATTAACAAATGTTTAGGTCAGTCTTTGAGGTAAAAATTGAAGCATTATTTTTGATTAAAAAAAAACACATAAATCACTTAAGATCATTAGACTTTGACCGGGAAAAGGTTTGTGAGCTTCAATGATAAAATTGAGAGTAGGTGCACACTATTATTTCTTGAAATTTGATTCAGTATTTTCAAAATACAATGTAGTAAATATTAACCAGAAGTCGCTGTGTGTGAGATACCTGCTTAAGCATCTACATCTCCCTAATTCTCCCAATAAGCATATAAAGCAATAACTATCCTTATCTTGATTGACAGATCCAAGGAAATGAGGCATAAGAGAAGTTATGGAACTTATTCAAAATTATAAAATAATAAATACTATAATAAAACTCAAACCTATGTTTATGCATTGCACTCCTAGAAAAAATTACTGGAACTTAGTCCTCAGGAACAGAACTGTATTTACATGTTCATTTATCCCAGGCATAGTTATTGAAAACACACTTATAAAAAAAAAAGAAAATACACTTATATAAAATGTTATAATAATTGTAGCAATCTTTTTTATACTTTTCTGTCATTAAGTCCTTAAATTATTATCATTTACAAGTTAGTCCTATTCTTAGTTCTTCCATTTTTTTTTCATTATAATAGGTCCACAATGGTGTTTTCTTTCTAGTTCAGGGTAATGCATAAAACACAAAGGGAGCCTAGCGTCAGAGGGGGCACAAACTGGTAAATGTGGGGGAGTGGGAAATTGCCATGAAGTGCAGGGTGTCCTCTAAGCCCGCAGGAGTCCCTCCATCTATGCAGAACACTGAGTATAGGAAAGAGAACAGTAATGAGTCAAAATAGAAAAATTCTTTGTCTGGCTCTTTGTTTCCTTTTCTACATGCCCAAAACAAATGCACTGAGCAGTTGAAAGCTGCCATTGATATTGCTTGTGGTTTGTGGGTCTATTCTTGAGACATCATTATTCTCTCTTTGCCCAAGGAAATAGTTCAGGATCCAATGTAGAGGTCTCTTTTTACTACTTCACTAAGAATGTGAGAATTTTCTGCATAAGAAGAACAATGAACATTATCCATAAAGCATTTTGGAAGCAAGGAGTAATACAAAAATACATTAGTGTAAATTTACAGCATTGCTCATATCTAATGGATCCATGTTATGTAGAACATAGTTTAAAATATTGTATTTAGATAAAAATTCTTCCCACTTTACATATCATGCATCCTAGTAATAAAATTTTAAATATGTACTACTCATATATAACATGCATTAATTGATAAATCATACATATACAAAGAACCTGCCATGTTGAGTATGTTAAAAGTATACCAAAATATATAAAATACAAATTGGAAAAAATTACAAAACATAAAGTCATATTTTTTCATGCCACCTTGCAAATATCACTTTGATTGCACATATCATGTTAATTGCCCACAAACTTAGATTTGAGTTTCTAGAATTCTAATCTGCATCAAAATGACAATAAAAGGCTTGAATAATAGAATGCTGGGCTCTATTTCTAGAGATTCACCTTCAGTGGGTCTGGACAAAGGTCCAATCATTTAATTTCCAGTAAATTTCCAGGTGCCCCAGTATCCATATTTTGAAAATCAGAGGGTTAACTTGTTATATTCTTGCCAGCAACTGAAGCTAGAAAGGCACCTACTACACAAAGAAGAAAGAATAATGCTGGAATGATGGTGGGGAATAAGGCTGATATTTAAACAGAGTGCCCTCAAATCATAACAGTGTTCCATAAAGCTCAGTTTATTAAGAAGTGAGATTCATGAAACTTTTGGGCTCATTCCAGACACACAGAGAGAAAAATGGTATCAGATGACATTCTGCTTACACAATTAGGAAAATCTTAATGAGTGAATCCAAACCCACTCCTTAGTTCAAATTTAAGCAGATGGAAACCATAGGAGCCTCCAAGACTACAGTGATATAGCTCCATGCAGAACAGGCACCCTAGAAGACAACCTTTGCTTGGAAAATTCTTCTGAGAGGCCTCCTGGGGGAAGAGCATTCAAGCTGAAAATCCTCTTAGGTCTGCACTCAGGTTTCATTGAACAAGACTTTATCATAATTTTATTTTTTATTATTATTATCATTACTACTACTACTACAACAACTACTACTACTACTACTACTACTACTACTACTACTACTACTACTACTACTATTACTACTACTTTGCTTTTTGGGCCACACCTAGCAGTGCTCAGAGGTTACTCTGACTTTGTACTCAGAAATCACTCCTAGCAGATTCAGGGGATCATATGAGATTCTGGGGATCAAATTTGAGTCAGCCATGTGCAAGGCAAATGCTATTGCTCTAGCCCCTTTATCTTAATTTTTAAAATGCTTTGTTAAACAAGTTTTACTTTGTTGTTGTTGTTGTTGTTGTTTTCAATTTCCTGTCTTTGAGCTCATAATGTAACACTCTTCATATAAACTAACATCTTATTGAAAATCAAAGTAAATGCAGCAACAACCTCTTTACAAATTAATATATGAATCAACGAAGAGCCCCCAATAGTGAGATGACTGGAAAATGGCCTTGTTTCAGGCAAGAAGAGCAAGAACAAATATGAACTCAGCACATCACTTCTGCTTTGAGTAATCATGATTCTACCCGGGAAGCATGTGGGAGAGGAAAAGAATGCACAAAGCCCATTTGTCCCAGCACAAGGATTTTCACACTAAAATCTCAGAGATCATAAAGACACCTGATATACATACAGCAGGTGGTTATAAGGTAACCAAGGCTTTCAGACTCAGAGAAATATCACAATTCCATTCCTGGACTGTCTTTGTTAAAGGTAAAATCCTGGTTGTTTTTCTGAAACCTGCTGCAGAGTTCTTTTACTGGGGTTAAGAAATATTTCAGTAGAATATGGCAGAGAAAATTCAGAAAAGTTGATTCTGGCAGAAAATAACAGAATAAAAAGAATAAAAAGAAGTTTGGTCAATAATAGGACAAAGGGAAAGGACCTGTGGGAACCTAATAATTTATTCTGGAAGTTTCCACAGGTTGACTGCTAAAGCTAACCTGAAACAGATGGAATATAGCTCCCCTTTTGAAGGTTGTATGTGGGGCAGGCATTAGCTTCTATTTAATTTTATACTACAACTTTTCTGATGTACTTTAATTCATTTCCCTACAAATGCAAGTCCATATTTTAAAGAATTTCATCTCTACCAAGATTATAAATGTTAGCGCACTATTGTGAACATGTTTCTTTAACTTAAAAAAATACTAAACAGAATGTCAATTGGAAAGATTATATAAAAATAAGAGTAAAGCATTGCCTTGCACATGACTGCTCTTGGTTAAACCCCCTGTACCACTTCGAGTCCCCTGAGCACTGCCAGAAGTTGGGCACAGCTGGATGTGGTGCAACCATCTTTGCTCCCACCTCACCAGCACCAAAGAAAAGTAATTTCTCTTTAATTTTAATACTTAGACCTGTATTCATCTAATTTCCTAAACATGAATATATGAAGTCTTCAAGTGTTATACACAAATTCATTTTCTTCTGCTATGAATTATGAAAAGCAGTTTTCTTTGTAATATAAACATGTTATCTAATTAAAAGTACAAATCTTGAAATGCTTTTCTTTTTACACCCTTTATCCTGATTTACACACAAAACACACACACATTATATTCTACATCAAGTACTCGATGTTCTACCAGAAAGGAATAATGTTAAAAATAATAGCAGGAATTAAGAAAAATAAACACAGTTCACTTGGAGCCAGATGAAGACCTAGAAAACAGAACAATAAGTTGTAGTACAATTTTTCCAAACATCAAGAAATATTATATTCATATGCTCTTTCAAAATGAGAAAGCAGCATTATGACAACATTACAGTCATTTTTAGATAAAGATTGAATTACCACCAAATTGTATTTTTTTATGTATTTAAATTTATTTCTGGTACAATCTTTTATAAGTTTGACTACTTGGATATTTTATAAGATCTTTATTTAAGCACCATGATTACAAGCATGATCATAGTTGGGTTTCAGTCATAAACAGAATAGCTCCCTTCACCAACATTCCCACCACCAATGCCTTCCCTCTCCTTCCCAACCCCTGCCTGTATTAAAGACAGGCATTCTACTTCTCTCACTCATTAAGAAGGTCATGATAGCTGATATTATAGTTATTTACCTAATTGCACTCACCACTCTTTGTGGTGAGCTTCATATTGTGAGCTAGTCCTTCCCACCCTCATCTCTATTGTCTCTGGGCATTATTACAATAATGTTCTTAATTTTTCTTAAAACCCACAGATGAGTGAGACTATTCTTTGTCTACCTCTCTTCCTCTGACTTATTTCACTAAGCATAATAGATTTCATGTAATCCACATATAGAAAAATTTCATGAATTCATCTCTCCTCCTGGCTGCATAATATTCCATTGTGTACGTGTACTACAGTTTCTTTAGCCATTCATCTGTTGAAGGGCAATTTGGTTGTTTCCAGTGTATGGCTATTATAAATAGTGCTGCAATAAATATAGTTGTGAGTAAGGGATTTTTTTGAATTGTATTTGTGTGTTCCTTGTGTATATCTCTAGGAGTGGTATAGTTGGATCTTATAGGAGCACAATTTCCAGTTTTTTGAGGAATCTCCTTATTGTTTTCCATAAAGGCTAGACTAGATGACATTCTTACCAGCAGTGAATAAGAGAGAGTTCCTTTCTCTTCACATCCCCACGAGCTCTGATTGATCTTGTTTTTTTGTGATGTGTGCCAGTCTCTGTGGTGTGAGATGATACCTCATCATTGTTTGGATTTGCATCTCCCTGATGATTAGTGATGTGAGCATTTTTTCATGTGTCTTTTGGCCATTTGTATTTCTTCTTTGAGGAAGTAATTTCTTCTCCCCACTTTTTGATGAAATTAGATGTTTTTTTTTCTTAAGTTCTTTCTTAAGTATTTTCTTAATTTCTGTCAGTACCTATATTTTCTATATTAGCCCATTATCTGATGGGTATTGGGTGAATAAGAAACTTATTTTTAACTATATAAATTTATTTTGCTGTTGTTGCTTTTGGGACCACACCATTTGGTGCTCAGGGAGTATCCTGGTACAGTGCTTAGGAGTGACCCCTAGTGGGGCTCGGGGACCTTTATAGGTAATGCTGGAAATCTGAAATGGGGTTGGCTGCATGCCAACTGTTTTAATCTCATTCCTACCTCTCTAATTCCTTAAATTTAAATTTCTGTAATTCTCACAATTTACAATTATAACAAGTTTACCACAAAATGAACAAAATATATATTTATATTTTACTAATATAATGGGTGAAATTCCATATATTATTATATCATGTTGTTTTATTTTGTCTTGGGGACACCCAAACAAGTTAACTCCTGGCTCTGGTGCTCAAGGACTACTTCTGGAAGGTCTTAGAAATGTGGACCTTTGTTGTTACCTGTGTGACTTTAAGTCCAACATATGAGAGAAATCATTTTGTATCTATCTCTTTCCTTCTGACTGAATTCATTCAGCATGATACTACCTAGTTCCATTCAAGTTGCTGCCATTTATTATTTATGACTTTTTTTGCTAAAGGGTTTTCTGGTTTTCTAGCACCAGAAAATCTGCTAGACAAATTTTAAAAGAGCAGTAACATTGCCAGGTGTATTTTTTAAATTTTAATAGCTGATTATTTCTCTCAAGTTTATTATTCCAATTGTTTGTCCAAAATCTATCTTCTGGAGTCTTTGCTATAAATATGAGTTATATATATTATATATTTAATATTATATATTTATAATACATAATTATATGTTTTACATTATATATACAGTAATCATCTATTTATATGTATGTATATATAAATATATATTGGAGGAAGAGTCACACCTGATGGCACCCACTCCTGGCTCTGCACTCAGATCATTCCTGGTATGCTTGGGGGACTATATGGGATATTGGAGATTGAGCCTTACAGCCCTGTGTAAGGAAAATGCCCTACCTGCTGTGCTATTGCTCCAGCCCCTATATTTCTTTTTATCTTGGCCAAAATATCTACCCAATTTTACATGTTCCTTAATTTCTTTCTAATTTGTATTCCTTAGAATTGCTTTACTATAGTATAGAAATCCTCATTGTGTGTAGATTTTTTTGTTTGTTTGTTTTGCTTTTAGGTTTTGGGGTCACACCCAGCGGCACTCAGGGGTTACTCCTGGCTCTACATACAGAAATCACTCTTGGTAGACTCTAAGGACCATATGGGATGCCCGGATTCGAACCACTGTCTTTCTCCATGCAAGGCAAATGCCCTTCCTTCATGCTATCTTTCCAGCCTCCATTGTGTTTTTTTTTTCAACAAGCATCAAACTATTTGTGCATTTTTACTTCAGGATTTTGTTTATAAGCTAAAATACCTTTCATTAAGAACAGGTTCAGGGGCCCGGGAGATAGCATGGAGGTAAGGCGTTTGCCTTTCATGCAAAAGGTCATCAGTTCGAATCCC
>PVKC010016622.1:0-20680 GCA_004027635.1 Crocidura indochinensis
ATGCAAATGTATCATAAATGTAGCCTAAAGACTTTTATCTCATGCAAAATTTAGCTTAAATTCGACTTGCATGAAATAATTTGTTATGCACAAATCCTCTGTTTGGTTTGCTGACATTCTTCTTAGTTGGCTCTCATGGTGATTCATTATCGTGTGATATAGATTTCCAGGTATCATCTTTGTATTGATTTTTATATCTTTAATAACCACTCCACAGAAGATGGCTCCACTGGTGTCATTGATCGCATCAAAAATTCAAGGCTTACAGAAATACTAGAGGGCTAATTGGTAGCAGAACATTTCAGACTTAATCTTAATGCAGTCTTAATCTTCTGCATTAAACCTACCTGAAGATTTCCTCTTAGAGTCGACTAGGGGAAGTTTAGTCTCCACTGGAAAACACCTGGTGATCGCATGTAAGCACAGGGCAATAAATAGACTCCCCACTTGAACTCCTCACTGGAAACGCCCTATAATACTTTTTTTTCTCAATTTTATTTTATTGAAATCATTGTGATTTACAAAGTCCTTCATAGTTGGGTTTCAGACATACTATGAATCAGGGTCAATTTCATGACCTCCATCAATGTTCCCCAAGTACATCCCATACCACTCCCTGGCCCCCCAAACTGCTAGTGTAACAAGCCCATTTTAAATTCATATTGTTAAAGTTTAGATCTCTTGATTCCATTATTGTTGACTTTGGCTTGGATATTTAGTTCTGTCCCCCCCTTGTTTTCTTTATCTCCACCAATGGACATGAGACTGCTTGACCCTTGTCCCCATCCTTTCATATTTGTATTTATCCTCTTCCACTCTGTTTCTTTCCTTCTCTTGACTATACTCTGAGGCTAAGGGTGTTCAAGACAACCCCCATTTAGATCATTAAAAGCAGCCTTTTAATCTGTGATCTCTATTGCTGGACTGAATTTTTGCTCTCCTTTTCTTTGACTCTATGTTATGACCCTATTGAGCCAAAGTTGGGCTTGTTTATGCTTCAGAATCTAAACTCTCAGTTTTCCTAACTCTAAAATGTACATCACCCTGGAAGTAGACTTTAAATAACACATTTGCAGATTCTGGCATAGAATCAGAAAGTGACTGGTAGTGGAGATTGGTCTGGTGACTGGAAAAAGGTTTGTCACATTCTGATTTCTTTTTAGTATCTCACTCCAGAAACAGAAATATCAGCCTTAAGGATGAGAACCAAACCAAAAAGAAAAGTAGATATGTCTTGTCAAGATGAAGAGAAACTTGATTATAAAACTGAAATGTGGGATTAGAACTCTCTCTCCCCCAAGAAAAAAATAATAAAATAGAACTGATTCTGCTCTGTGATAATCACTATAATCCAAGCAAAGATAAGCTTAATTTGTTCCCTGCTCCAGAGAACCTTCCTTTCAGAAATTGAGGCTAGAAGGAGGAAAAATGACTGAAGAATAGTAGATGACTAAATAGAAAGCAGGGTGCAAAAGAATGGGGACTTTAGACTTGAATAGGAGGCCAGGATCTCAATGCCCATTTGTCACTGAGTCTTGAAGGGAGGGGTCTGATAAATTGTTGCCTCCATGAAGAATGATGGCAGCTAAAACATCTTTTTCCTCTTTGGAGAAGCCTGTTCTCTCACTTGAACATGTATTTCTCTTTCTCTCACCCTTCACATGCACTTCACTAAGTAAGTTTCTTTAAATAAAACCATCTTGCTTACACACACAAACACACACACATGCATGCATATTTTCCTCTAGGAATGAACTGTAGTTATTCAGGTAATGCTGAATACTGAATATATTATCCATGTAGTCCAAAGACATGCTATTTGTACAAAGGGCCTAGGTGAGTTTTTATGCCCTCCTTCTAGGAGCTGGAGAAGTTATTTAAGAGAAGATAAAAAGGAGGGGACAATGAAAAGCATATCTATTCAAAATAAAGTATTTGATCTATGTTTGGGGGTCATACCCAGCTGTGTTCAGGGATTACTCCTGGCTCTGGCAAAGCTTGACAACCATATGCTAAGAAGTGGGATTTGAACTCAAGTGGGTCTCATACAAGGCTAGCAAACACCTTACAGGCAATGTTTCCTCTCAGCCCATTTTGGTTAAAACATTTTATCAAAGTGTTAGCAAAGTATAAACATAATTTAACATTACAGATCTGGCTTCAAACACTGAAGCAAATGGGAATTGTTAAGACATTTGGTCTTTTGAGTGAAAACTTTATTTAGAGTGAAGATACTTGTACTTAGAATACTTTAGAAAGACTGGGAGAAGGAAAAAATAGAAGAAAGATGGAGAGTACATAGAATAGTGTAAAATCTATCAGTATTTTTAATGTTCAGCATTATCTAATCAATTTAAATACAGCATGTTAGAAAGTATTTCTGAGACTACTTTTAAATTATTACACGAACAATTTTAGTGTGAATTTCAAATAGTTTGCTTAGGATATATTTAAGGAAAGGGCAGATGTTTGTATGATACAAACTATTTTTGTATGCAAGTCATTTTTGTCTTGCATAGTTAAATGCTTCACAGAATTTAGCCATAGGGCTGGTCCATAATTATCCATTTGTTGATGAAATTTCAGTTTGCATTTTCATCACATCCTCCTTTACTCAGCAAGCATTCAACATAGAAAATCCAAATATTACCAAGATGTTTTATTTTAAATACTTTTATTTGTTCTGTGTATCAACCTTTTACATACTCTGCCACATAATAGTTTTTTGTTGTTGTTTTGGATTACTAGAGCAGTGCTCAATGGACTCTCTTCTCAAGGATCACTCCTAGCTGTGCTCAGGGATGAATCTGTCATCTATGAGCAAGGCAAGCACCTTGCACGGTACACCATTTCTCCAGCTTTCTGATTTCTGAATTTCTGATTTCACTGCAATTTCTCAAAGAACTTATCATTCCACTTCCTGCCATCTGCCCTTTTTTGCCATTTATTACTCATACTTTGTTTTCTCCCTTTCCTTTTCTTTTTAGCAAAAACTTTTAATTTTTATAAGCTTTTTGCAGAAACTCCTGCTTTTATTCTATCTCATTTCCCTGTCTCCTTGTCTCCCTTTATTTTTCCCTTGTCTTATTTATACCTTAACTAAAACCCACTGCACATAACTGTAAGTTTGAAGCAACTTTTGCTTATTATTTGAATACTTTAAATAATTAAACTGGAACTAAGTTTATTTTTCACCTGTTACAAGCAAAAAATATTCAAGGAAATTTAAAAAAAAAATTCTTCCGGGGGCGGGACGGTGGCGCTGGAGGTAAGGTGCCTGCCTTGCCTGCGCTAACCTAGGACGGTTCTATCCCCCGGTTCCCCATATGGTCCCCCGTGCCTGCCAGGATCGACTTCTGAGTGAATAACCAGGAGTAACCCCTGAACGTCACTGGGTGTGGCCCAATAACAAAAAAAAAATTCCAAGGTAGTATGTGACCAAAATGAAGTAAGATAATTTTCCAAGTAGTGAGAAAAAACATTTTCCCTTGGACTTCAGCTTTTTTTTCCTGAAGTGTAAATTAAACTATCAAAATCACCATAGTACTCAATATAATATAGTAAGTTAATGTGAAAGATGAAAACAAATTTTTATTCTTTTAATTTATGTGTTATAGTAAGAAAAAATAGCTGTCTATTCTTAAGACATAAGGGAAAATGTTAGAATTTCAATAGTATGCAACTTGTTTCTAATTGTTTTCATTCTTTCCAAACATTTTTATTTATTTTATTGTGAAAGTATTTATCATTTACAATGATAAAGAATTAAGTTTTTACTTGTTAATTCAATGATATTAACAGTATTGCTAATTGGTCAACAACCAAAATTTTAGACGATTATAAAATATCAAGAGTAAAAAATTTAAAAATCTTCTTTTTGTTAAAGTATTCTTTAAAATTAAAAAAGCTAATAAAAAAAGCCCTATAAACATTAGGTAAGGCATTTCTAGGCAAATTTTTTTGGACTTGTATATAAAATGTCCTGGAGATGTGATATAAAAGATTTGTTGAATATTTTCAAAGCTTCAACTTGCCAGTGTATTATCAGGCATACAGCTCAGTTCACTGTCCAAATAAAGGCCCCACATCACTTCACAGCAGGAGCCACCTTTGCAAATATAACTTATGTCATTCCTGAAAGCAAATCAAAAATACCTTTTAGTTTGGCACTCTGGATTTTATGTACCTACAAATTATACATTCAATGCCCAGTGGACAAAACTGTCATTCTAACTTTCAGTCAGGTATTACCAATAACTTCATGTGTAAGCAGCTGATGTTTTTACTTATATTATAGTGAATAGTTACAAAGACCAACTATGACTATTACTATCATTTTTATTTTTAGATGGGAAATTTGAAAATCAAATATTGCCCATATGTGCATGTCAGCAGTTTTTGTAGGCTTTTGTCTGTTGAGGAAACAGCAGTGTCTTGAAAAATAGGAATTTGCCAATGATTAGTAGATATTTTTCTTTCAATTTTCTTCTTCCTTTCTTTTTGTTTTTGATATAGTGAAGAAATGAATTTGGTGTTAACCAATTGTACTGTTTAAATGATGCCAAATCTGTGGGAAAGATTCAATGCATCATAGGTCAGGAGCCTTCTCTCCTTCATCAGCTGTAATTTTGAGGTTGACTGAGGTTACATCTATGCCAAAGAGCTTCTTCACAGCCTTATTTACTATTGTGTTTTGTGACTTAGTCATTCATAAAGAACATCAGTGGGTGGTCTTCTGTCTTGTTCATGGCTGATAGTGATCAGAGGGAACTTAATGATGGCATAATAGTATATCTTTTTCTTCTGGGGTTTTCTTTTGAGGATATTTGAGTGCAATTTGGCTCATTAGAAGGTGAGTTGTGTTTTTCTTTTACTTGTGGTTATGTACAAATATTAACATTGGTGGTTTTTTGTTTTTTTGTTTTTTTGTTTTTTTTTTTTTGGTTTTGGGGCCACACCCGGTGACACTCAGGGGTTGCTCCTGGCTATTCGCTCAGAAGTCGCTCCTGGCAGGCACTGGGGACCATATGGGGAACCTGAGGATCGGGGAACCCGGGAATCAAACCGCGGTCCATCCTAGGTTAGCGCAGGCACCTTACCTCCAGCGCCACCCCCGGCCCCCAACATTGGTGTTTTTCATTTGCCTATTTTTTTGTTTTCAAAGCTTTGGCTTCAATTTTAGAAGAGGCAGGACTTTCTCCGTAGTTACTGACTCCATTTTCATGAAAAGGTTAGTAAAATTGTTCACTTCATTTTGTTTTGTTCATGTAGGAAGAGTACTTAATATGAGTGCTAATCTCAACCTGGGAGGGCAGCACCCAGTAGTGCTTAGGGTTTGCTTCTGGTTCTGTGCTCAGGAGTCACTCTTGATGATATTTGGGGATCATGGACAGGGTGGTCTGGGGTCAACCCACATGTAAAGGAAGTGGCTGAAGTTCTGTACTGTTTTTTCAACTCATCCTAATATATTTTTAAAGTAGACACTACAGTATTATGAGTTTTTGGCACACTATTGTTCAACATATCTCAAGAATCATTCATCAAGCATACTTGGGCAGCATAATTTGTTTACTAAACAAATTTTCCCCAAAGAACAAATATGCTTGTAGCAATTTGAAGAGTGCTCTGACTGCTTTTACTTTATAAAGAATCAACAAAAATGGTCAGAAACAAGACTAGAAACATTGGTTCTCCTGATTCCAATCAGCTTGCCTGGAAATGCCACATTAAACAAGGTAAAGTCATGACAGGATAGAAACTGTAAGAAACATTTTTGTGGCCTAGTCTTCCCTGCAGAATAACTGAAGTTTTCACAACTTCAGGACTGTCTGTGTGGCATGCCTCCCTCTGTCAGTGGAACGCTTTATATCCAGTTCAAAAGGAAATGGCAGTACTTATGCAGATGTATAACAGCATATGGTCAGGATTTAGATGAGTGAATACTTGCACCTGGAAATCCAATATCAACACATGCAGACCCCTCCTGCTCGCCCAGGGCAGCATCTACCTAACAGGACAGGGAGCAAGCTAGCTGCCAGATCCAACACAATCCAGATGTCTCCTCCGACTCCTCTTTTCCATACAAACTTCCATTGTTTTATTTGTCCTTTGGCAATATATCTAAATTTTGAAAAGAGAACAGACATCAGAAAATAGAGCTAACTGTGTTTGTAAAGCAAAGCAGATACAACTTCCATTGAGCAGTTTTTCTGTTTTGTTTTGTGTTTTTAACAATTGGTTGGTTTTGGCTTCTCAGAGGGTTCCATTTTATTATCTTCTTTTAAAATAATGTAGCAATCCTTGGGCAAAGATGTAGAAGAGTATCTCTAGTTAAAAGTTCAGAATAGCAATGCAGTATGTAATCCACCTGCCCTAATTCTGAGTTTTTCATACCTATTACTGTTTTTTTTTAATTGATCTCTAATACAGTGCTTAGTTTGCTGGTTAAAGATATATATTATTTTATCTCTTCATCTTTTTTTCTTGCACATATTTGTACTTTAATATTTCCACATTTCTCAGAGATACAAGAAGATAAATTTAAATAAATGTGATCACTCTGAAGTAGCATATATTCAGAATAGTCAAAATCTCCCACATAATATAGCCTATAAAACAGTAGTGGAGGAGGAATCTGCTCAAGAATGAAGAAATGATAAAAAATAAGACTAGACCTTAAAGAAAAACTGTCCAAGTCAGAAATAAATAACTGATAATCCCAGAAAAAAGGAAAAGAGGTAAAGAAGGAAAAAGAAAACAAGAAAGAAAGGAAGGAACAAAAGGAAGATAGAAAGGAAGGAAGGAAAGATAGAAAGAAAAGAAGGAAGGAAGGAAGGAAGGAAGGAAGGAAGGAAGGAAGGAAGGAAGGAAGGAAGGAAGGAAGGAAGGAAGGGAAGGAGGAAGGGAGGGAGGGATAAAGGGAGGGAGGGAGGGAGGAAGGAAGGAAAGGCTTGCTTGGTTACTCCATAATTGCCCTTCATAGTACATGGAGAAATGCCCACTAAGAAGTAAACTTAAAGTAATGAGAGCTGGCAGCTTCTAGTGATTAATTTTTTCCCTATGTGATCTACAAATGTGCCATTTGACTTATAGTTACCAGGTAGAGTAGTCTAATTTTTACTCAATTATTCTGTTACTAGAAATAGGCCTTTCTCATATTAGCTCCTTGCTCTTGAGGATTTCCAAGTGTATTATTAACTGTTTAAATATTTGACTTTTATAACTTTCTAGTTAGTCAAGAGCTAAGAAAACTAACAGTAGCCTGAAAAAAATAGACAGTGGTAGTTTGTAGAAAATAATTTATAAGTGGATGGTAAGGAAAATTAACAAAGAAAAATGTAATACATTGTAAGAAGTTTACATAGCAAATTTGAATGCATTGCATTGAATATATATTAATCACTGCCGTGATAGGTGTATGTGGCAGAGAAGAACTGATGCCATCTAGGCATGAATTGAATTCTATTTCCTCCTTTACTAGCTATGCTTGGTCTCTCTGAGGATTAATTTTTCCCTCAGTAAAATGGATATAATATTTTTTGTGAAGTTTAAATCAAGCCAGAGAACATAGACAGAGCTTGTGGTACTCAGTCAGGTCTTGTTAAATGTGATTTCTCCATGCTGAAGTTTATTTCTTTAGTATATTTCTGCTATTTGCTGGAGATGATGGTTCCCTAAACTAGGAACTTTTGTTAGAAAGCTGTTCTAAAGACAGCTCTGGAAACCCAAACATGCAGCTGTTTTCTGATTTCAAAATGAGGAGAATTTCACCTCTGGCTTTTTTACCCCAATTCACTGAAATAATAAGGTGTTGGGAGCAGTTGTTTCTTGTTTTTATTTGTCATGGATTCCCTTTTTGTGAGTTTCCTAAATTAGTCAGTAAGATATATAGGTAGCAAATGAACCAGAAGTGCAATCCCCTGCCCAATGGGCCCTGAACTACTTACTTCATGAGGTAGTGCTGAGGCTGAATCAAGAGATTGATGTATATATATATATACACATATTTTTTTAAAAAAAGCTTCTCTTCTTTGCAGGAAAGTATGCCTAATGTCATTATTTAGTACTACTAAGAATAAAAATATCACTGCTGCTCTCATTAAAAAAGAAGTGCATTCAAACCAACTTTAAAATTTGTTTCGCAAATTTTTTTCAGAAAATATGAAAGAGCAGAAACTATCTATTTACCTGTGTGTGTGTGTTTGTGTTTAAGACACACCAATTACAAAACCTAGGGTTTCATACATGCGGGGCACTAATTCTAATAATGAACTAAATCTCTGATTACATTCCTTTCAATTTTTTTTATTTTAAGTATTGTTATTTGTAAAGCAAGCAAGTCAAACTAAACCTTATTTATGCCCCTATGTTCAAAAGAAAATAATTGTACATAGTTCTATTGGTATTTTATTCCATATGAAAAATTGTGTAATGACCAATATTTAAAGCATTTTAGCTCAGGGAGAAGACCCTATCAAGTACAATTTTACAAAAGTTGCATTTTTTTTTTCGGGTTTATAATATAAACCCAACGAAATTGTGTGCAGGAGCTTTTCGTTCCTTTCCTTTCCGTTCTTTGGAGTCTGTCTGTTGTTTCCCCACCTTTTCTCATTAACCAGTCCCAATTTATACACCCTCCCTTTTTATCCACCCCCCTCCCCTATTTCTGGTCCTGTGAAAATAGAAAAACATCTGAGTATCTGGGCAGCCTATCACTTTGCTAAGGTTCATTTTAGCTACTCCAGACATCCCGCACAGCAGGGGGAAAACTGCTGTATCTAGTGAAACAAGAGCATGAATAATTAAAACTCTGTTATTAATGAACTTCCAGTCGTTATGTAAATGAAACTGATTTCAAGTCTAATTTGTCAGCCTGAATTCTTTTTCTGTTCTCCCTTTGTCTAGGACAAGAACTCATCATAATGGACTTGATAATAAAACACTAGTAGACATGCTGTGTGCAGTGCCCATCTGAGTTAGCGCTTTTAGCGTGGTTAATTGATACAGTTACTCCAGAGCAAGTCTATGAGGCATTTTGTATGGCTCAAAGTTTTTAAAAGCGGCTCTTTTTTCCCCTCTGACAGAGCTGCCTATTCTTTGCACATACCTCATTATCATTTACCTTTACATGAGGGGTGGCATATAATTACTGCCTAGTAAATAGTTTCTTTTGCAATATCCATGATGTTCAAAGACAGCAGAGTTCAAAAAGGTCCAGAGGAAGGGAAGTCTGTAGTCTTCTGAGAATGACAAATAGTCACCAGGGAGAAAAAAGCAAAAGGAATACTTGTCAAAGCGCAAGACCGCTAAGTACTAGTTGCCCACTGTTCCACCATCAAGTGTCACTCATGCTATTGGTGGCATTATCCAAGTGATACCCTGGTGTCTGTGGTCACATATTTGGAGTCTGGTGTCTGTGACTACATTGTTTAGACCCATTGCATTGTCTGTGAGAAGATTCACAATTGAGCTGATAATTTCAAGCTAAAAATTTTTTTCCTAGCATTACAAATATTTTAGTCTTCATAATAGCAACAAAAATAGCAATAATTCTTTCAACTGAAAATTATTTAGTAACATCAACTCTAAGAATTTACAGGGTTGGGATCTTTAGAGGTAAATTTTAAAAATATTTTCATAGTTTTACTAGGAAAGTATACATTAATTTGGGTTCTGATAGTTGGTACATATTTTTGTCTAAATGAGGCTCTATACAAATTAAATATTAAAAATTAATTTATATTTTACATGTATTTTATGGTAAAAAAATTTTACTAGGTGTTTAGAAGGACAATTTTTTCATTCAGAAAAATCTTTTGAACTGCAGATTTATAACATGATCATTTGATGAAATTGATTTTTCATTAATATAATTAGTTCACAGTCATATGAAGGAGAAAATATATTTTCTAGATCCCTCAAATATTAGAGCGCTAGCTCTTCATATATTACAGATTACTGCTTTGACATAGGCAGTGTCTTTGTGTTACTGAAATTAGGGAACTGTTTGTACTGTTTAGTTCTACTGTCTGTTATTATTTTGTAACATCGCTTTGTTTATGGTAGCAATGAATAAAGACTCTCCTAATAACTTGGGTTCAGACAAAGAAAAACGGACATCTTGGCATCTGCTTGAATTACACAATCAGCCCTTAAGGGATTAGTCATAATACATGCTAACACATTTTTCAGTCACTTAAAATGTGTCAGACAATAAGTCAAAAGAATTAAAAAAGAGTATTTAACTCAAAATAAAAACAAATAAAGAAAAGCTCAATTAAGCACTTTTTACAATTTGATTATAGGTGAATATACAATATAAAAATGGGAAAGTGTCAGAAAAGTATCCCAGAAGTAATTTGCAGAAAGCCAAGAGATACTGTGCTTCAAAGAATCCCATCCTTTCTACTTCATCTAATGGCAAATATTATCTAGTCCAAGTTGCTGTCACTTTTGTCAAGTGCAGGAGTCTGGCTATAATTTAATTCCTTTTCTCCTGGATACATTATGTAGCAATCCATGCCTCAATTTCCTAGGCAGCAAAAGACATAGTTATTCCAAAACGTGTCTGATTTTCATGATGTCAAAGTATAAGTTGAAGGTGTAGGTTAAATAAATTCAGTTCCCTGCAATTTCCCTAGAACATGAGTATATCCATGCTATCGCAGCAGGGACAGCACAATTTTATGTCTGATAGTGCCCAGGTTGACCCTACTCAAAGGACTGTCCCATATATATCTGTCACACTTGCACCAAAGAGGTTTCATCACCATTGTAACTATGCCAGACCTTGCTGTAACCTCTGCACATCCTCCCATTTTTGAAAACCTGGAATTTCTCTAAACCAACCTAAATCTGATAGCCCACTACATTATAAGACAAAGGCAACTATTACTAAGTGATAGATATGTAATGACATACAGCATGTGATGACATACTACACACACACACACACATACACACACATTGTTGTCTTCCCAAGTTCAATGAACAATATGCCTCATGGGGCTAGCAAACTATTCACTCTAATTCCTAACCAATTCTAGAAGAAGTCATAAAAATACGTAATCTGAAATTAAAGTCAATTAAACTACATTGCTTCTTCAGAAAGTTAAAAGGAAAACACATAAGTAATAGAAATCAATTATTGTATATTCCCAGGCCTGTTCTTATAAGCTGCAGAGATAATCAATCACTCTAGAGATTTCTACAAGGTAATTACTGTTTATTCTTTAATGATAGTACTGTCTTCCTCTTCTTCCTTCACACCAGTCCCAGGCAGCTGCCACTTCACAGAAAGCAAATAAGCAGGTGAGAGAGAGAGAGAGAGAGAGAGAGAGAGAGAGAGAGAGAGAGAGGAGAGACTGACAGATGGAGAGAAGACAGTAGAAGTGAAGCTAGTGCTCTGTATAATGTGAACTAATAGTGTTGAACTTTATTCCTTTCTGTGACTGTAGGCTACCATCTTTATGTCTGCATATTCCTATCATAACTGCTTTTCAGTAATATATGCAGCCAGGGCTAAGAGAAGAGGCACTGTTTCATAGGAAGAGTTAATGGGAAATATCTTTCTTGTGGCTCTTTAGTCATTTAAAAGAACAAAGTTTGAAAATAATAAGCAGCTGGGAAAAAATGAACCAATTAAGGATTTAAAACAACTAGCATACAACTAAGTCTCTTTCCTTCTTTTAAAAAGAGGATGCATAAAAAGTAAAAGAAATGCTGCTGCTATTATGGAGAGCCATAAGCACCAACCAAGAGATTTCACAGCACTTCAGTCAGATCTGGGCTAATGAATATAAGTTACCTTCACCGGTTTTAGCTGACTTTGAAATTAAAGTTCCAAACCTCTGCATGCAGGGAGAGCTGGACTTGAGCAAAATGGACTTAATAAACTCCATTGTGCAGTTAGATCCCTAGTGAGATTTCCTGCCCATCCATGACCAATCGGTATTATTTTTTCAGTGACTGGTACTTTTGTGAGCAAGATTGGGGTTTCTGGGAGTGATTAGCACTTTTCACCATTGATTGACAGGTTCAAACAGAAATGAGACAATAGGAGGAGTCATTAGGAATTCAAATGTAAGGTTAGTGTTTACTGGCTTTGCCATTGAGTTTGATACAAAGGAACTAGATATATAAAGAAAAGAACTAATGCTGAAACTATTATGAAGTCTAAATTAATTAATTTTTTTATTTCAAAAAGTTTAGCTAATATAAATTAATAGGAAAATGAAACCGCAATAATTTTAGGTATTTGTCCCTAAAATTTATTTTGTCATCCAAAGATATATTCAGTTCTTTGTTTTAAATAGTTAAGTCTCAAAGATTTTAAATCTTTGAGAAATCCTCAACATTAAAGGGGTAGATTTGTGTTTCTTGTGAATTAAAACTCATGTAAAAATAATATTGTTTTTCTAAGAAAATAAACATGATAAAACTCTGTTGTATCCAGGAAAGCTACCTTAGGGAAATAATTATAGGGAATGATTTTAGCATTGACTAATTATTGATAATTGATCACAAATAATTAGGGATGCTATCTTTACCGGTGTAAATTATACTCATAGCTCAGCCTTGTCTTAGGTGCTGACAATGGTTTCTTATAAGTAATCTTGTTTTAAATTTACATTATAAATTTAGAATACTGGAACATTTAATCTTGCATGATATCAAAGCAAGGCAGATAAAACAGAAGTACACAAGTCCAATCAAAGAAAAATAAAAAGCATGTCATAATTTTTTGTGACTTTTTGAAGAGTTGACTTCTCGTGAAATGGAGTTTATTTTGACAACAATGCACACAAGCTGTTTTTAAAGCACCGAAGCAGAGCAAAATGTGTCACTTTAAGTCACGTCATAAATTTAAAAAGAAGTATTTCTGATAACTCATAAGTTGTTAATATTTAAAAGCCCACAGCACAAATTCAATACCCTGTGCACGAAATAAGCACCGCATCAGAATTTTATGCATAGGCTGTATGTAGCTCAGCTTTTCAAGCTGCATTTTTGAATATGTTGTGACTAATTTATGCCAAGTTTTCATCAACCTAGCACTTTTCATTTTTCAATTGACATAAAAGTTCTGTAATTTATGTGCTCAGTATGTTAATATCCCAAGATAGTAAGAGAAAATCCAATGCGTCACAATAACAAAACCTAAACTGTCAGGGAGCCTCGACGGAAGTCAGAGGTCAAGAAAACAAGAACAACATAGTGAGTGGGTAGTGTCAGGATTCTGTGAATTACACACTTGCATATCATGAGATAGTTTCTGCTCCTTTTTTTGACCAATCAATGTACCACCTACATTCTGATCTCCCTCTAAATTTTAAGATGTTTTCTCATTAATTCATCTTTATTTCAGAAAATTGGAATCAACTAAAAGGTCTTAAGAATTTGGAGGAGGGGCCTGAGCAATATTACAGTTGAAAGAGTGCTTTCACTGCTTCCACTGGGCTGATCTGTATAAGCCCCTGAATCTCAATATGATTCCTCCAAATCTATCAGGAGTGATCCCAGAGCAGAGAAACAAGATCCGTATGCTTCCCACCCCCCACCCCCGCAAAAAAATAGCAAAAACAAAGCAAAATTAGAGGCTTTTTTTTCTACCCCAATCATGCAAAGTTTCCAACTCCTTAAGTGCCATTTCTTGGTTTGAGTTGACAACCCAGGAATTACAATTTTTGTCTGAATTCTGCAGGAGTTCAAATATATAGTAAAACTGGGCAAATGTAATTGCTTATCCTGTTTATGCTTTCTGCCTTATCTCTTACTTCCCCCATCAAATTTTGACTCAAATTACATCACTGTCTCATCCTATACATAAAAAAATGCTTCTTGTTGTGGATTTCTGGCACACAGACTTCATCTCATTCTTTTTTTTTTTTTGAGAAGGTCTCATACAAGGGGATTGTGCCAAGCTCAATACTACCTCTCATCCCAACTCAACTTCTTTCTTATTTTTCTTTTTATACTTTTTCATCCATTAAATCACTATAGATCAACTGTTATCCCTTTGATTCTCCAGCTCTTATTCAATTTCCATTTTTTTTTTTTTAGCAATCTTTGATGGCATGAAAAAGGTTCTTTTTGAATGTTACCTTTTTTTTTTTCATTTATCCAAAACCCATAGGCAGGCTCTGTTCTTTTCTTCAGCCTTCATCCAAGAGCTAACTTAACACTTTTAGTGACATTTTTTTATATCATTATAGTGGACTTTCTGTATCATATGCCAGTATTTTGTTTCTTACAATAAACTTCTCATCTTATTGTACAAAATGCTCCTCCCTACTTCTTGTCATATTCTTTATCATGAAAAATCTCATCAGTTTATTTCTTAAATTCATCCTGTCCAATTTGTGTTCCTATTTTCTTTTGCTCAGAAGCTCCATCAGTCCTAGTCTAACCCCAGAATTAGAGATACAGAGGAAACTGTGCCTTGACCATTTTTAGCAGTACTTAGTAAATGCTTATGCAGCAGGCAGAGGTCTGTTCCAGTCTCTTAGATTTCCTAGAAATACTGTAAGCCTTTGAAACAGTATTTCTTGCCTATCCTTATTTTTCTCAGCTCATTCATTTTCCCAATGACTAAAACAGCTAACGCTGAGTCAGAGCATGTAAAGAGCCAGAAAGAAAGACACAGAACCAACAGTAATATGCATCTGTCTGGGTATAGTTCTTGTCTGATTATGTAGTAATTCATTTACTTGGAAAATGATAAAAAGAATTTTATTTGACTCCCACTTTTTCCTTGGCCTTCAACTTCAAAGGCCTGTACTTTCTATAAATTTGGCATCAGAAACCCCACCTTCATCCCTGTTTCTGCTCTCCAGTGCTTCCACCCACTCTGCTCCTTCTCCTCAGGTGCTATGCCCTCTGCACCCTCTCTCCCTCTCCTTTCTTGTCTCTATTGACCTCTTTCAAGTCTACATTCTCATTTGCCAAGCAGATCACCACCTTGTATTTTTTTTCTCATGTAAATTTAAATGTATGGTTGTCCTGATGGTAATAGATTTTCAATTTTTTCTTTTAAGGTAAAAGTACTCCACCCCACTTCATTTTTTTTAGGTTAAAATAACAGATACCAGTGTGAAAGAGAACATTTTCTTATCGTTGGATATATTTGTTTATAAACTATTTAATACATATATGTGTTACAGAAATATATAAGTCAAATCTCAGATGTTGAAATAAGCCTAAAGTAATACATAGGAAAATAACTTTATAGAACTCAATTAGTAGAGATTTTGTTGTTGTGAAGTGATTTAAAAGCCACAAATGAGATGATATTTTTACAAATGAGTTTTTTAAATGTATCAATGTGACTGATATACTTATTTTTAATTTGCCATCTTTAAATAATTAACATAGACAGCTATGTTTTTATATCAAGTAATATCAAGTAATAAACACACAGGAGGATAACTTCTGGATTCAGACTTGGAGAGTTTAATTTCAAATCCTAACTTAGGTCTTACTATTTTTTTTTTTTTTTTTTGGTTTTTGGGTCACACCTGTCAGTGCTCAGGGGTTACTCCTGGCTCCATGCTCAGAAATTGCTCCTGGCAGGCACGGGGGACCATATGGGGCACCAGGATTCGAACTGATGACCTTTTGCATGAAAGACAAATGCCTTACCTCCATGCTATCTCCCGGGCCCCAGGTTTTACTATTTTTATAAGTAATTCCAAACCTTGCTGTTTATTTTTCAGTGGTAACATATTATTTTTTTTGTTCTGTTTTTTTTTGTTTTTGGGCCACACCCAGGCTCAAGGGTTACTCCTGGCTATGCACTCAGAAGTCGCTCCTGGCTTGGGGGACCATATGGGAAACCAGGGGATCGAACCTCGGTCATCCTAGGCTAGCGCAGGCAAGGCAGGCACCTTACCTCCAGTGCCACTGCCTGGCCCCGTAACATATTATTTTACTTTTGTTAATTTTAGATTAATTTTTAAATTTTAAAATATTTATATTACCTTTAAGTGAGGTAAAATGGTCACAAGTGTCTATATTTATGCCATTGGTGTTACATCAAAGTATCAAAGCTGCTACATTAAAATATCAAATACCTTCCACCACATTTACATGTAAATAGTACATTATTAATGCATTGACTTTAATGGAAAGAATATTAGTAAAAATATGCATAATACAATTACAATGTAATAATGCAGAATGCTTAGATTATACATTACATACTATTCAAAATTACATTCACACTCATATGTTCATTGTCACACTATTCACCATAGCCACAATTAGTAAACAATTTATGAGTCCAAGAATAGATGACTGATGAAACTCTATGCTACATATAGGTATACAATGGAATACTACTCAGCTTTAAGAAAAGATGAAATCATGCAATTTGCTTCTATGTAGATGGATTTGAAAAGTATCATGTTTAATGAAGTTAGTCAAGAGGACAGACACAGAATGATATCTCTTATATGAGAGAAAGAAGAAAATAAAGTAGGCATATGGAAATACCTGAAGGCCATAGAAACTAATCTTTTTTTTTTTTTTTTTGGTTTTTGGGTCACACCCGGCAGTGCTCAGGGGTTACTCCTGGCTCCATGCTCAGAAATTGCTCCTGGCAGGCACGGGGGACCATATGGGGCACCGGGATTCGAACCGATGACTTTTTGCATGAAAGGCAAATGCCTTACCTCCATGCTATCTCCCGGGCCCCCCTTTTTTTTTTTTGGCATAGAAATTAATCTTGAATAAGAAGTTTACTACAGGGGAGAGAAGAATGGGTAGAATCGGATTAGCAGGGAACCTGGGTCAATATTTTTACAGAAGTGGACACTGCTAGAAAAAATAAAATGGTGTGGGAGTATGTTATATATGGAACTCTATAATTAATAGTAAACCTTGGTGCCTAAAATAAAATTTAAATAAATACAATATCAATGATATAGTAAATAATGCATAGATTATACACTGTATTATAAAATTATATATTTCTTAACTTTAGGTGGAATTTATTACTTACAATATGAAATATTATATAATGTACATGTTTATAAGAAATATATTATATATTGTCAGTGAAAATTACACTCAGGATATTGTAATAATTTTGATAAAATTTTGTTTGTTTGTAGGTTTTTTTTTTGTTTTTTGTTTTTTTTTTTTTGGTTTTTGGGTCACACCCGGCAGTGCTCAGGGGTTACTCCTGGCTCCATGCTCAGAAATTGCTCCTGGCAGGCACGGGGGACCATATGGGGCACCGGGATTCAAACCGATGACCTTTTGCATGAAAGGCAAATGCTTTACCTCCATGCTATCTCCCGGTCCCTTGTTTGTAGTTTTAAAACAACACTATTCTCAGGGTTTACCTGGCTCTGTGTTTGCTCATGGTTCACACATGGAAGGACTGAAAGGATCATAGGTAGTGCTTGGGATTGAACTTAGGTCATCTGTGTTCAGGGAAGTACCTTAGCCTCTGTAAGGCAGAAAATAGAATTCTGTTTTCAATTAAAAACAAATTTATGCATTGTTTTTTCTCTCAATCTTTGTGAGGTTTTTTGTAGGGGCCACACCCAGAGGGCAAACTCCCTCTCCCTATGTACTATCATTCCATCCCATCCTCCACTCTTCTTATTTCTCTTCCCCAACTCCCTCATCCACCGGTTTTGTGGTTATAAAAAATATAGAAAGATAGAAAGAATATCTTTATATCATGAGGCCGGAGAGATAGCATAGCGATAGGGAGTTTGCCTTGCATGCAGCCGATCCAGGACAGACAGTGGTTCCAATCCCGGCATCCCATATGGTCTCCAGTGCCTGCAGGAGAGATTTCTGAGCTCAGAGTCAGGAGTAGCCCCTGAGCACCGCTGTGTGTGACCCCACTAAAAAATATTATCTTTATATCTTATAAAGAATATCTTATTTGAAGAATATTCTTAAGGTCCAAGTGAGGCCAGATCTGTTAAGCATATTTTAGGTATTGAATATAGGAGATAGTCTATAACTGTTGGTTAAAGGATCAAGCAAAGCAGTGAATGAGGACCTGACTTTATACCAGTCAATATATGGACGTTCAACACTACTGCGTGTATCCCTAGAGATTGCTCAAGTGTCACCAGCATGGTCCTTGGCACTGCAAGGCCACACAAAGGCCTCTTACTTAAACTATAATTCTTTGTTAGCTTAGTGTTGCCTGGTGTTGTCCCACAGCTCTATGAACATGACTTGTAGATCACCCACAGTTAATAAATTAACTGGCTAACAAATGCAATCAAATGGTGGTTGAACTCTTGCTATTTACTTAGTAAACCTATAGCCAAGTAACTAGGTGATTGTTCTTTATTTCTTAATAGCTTTGATCACTTTTGCTCATTTTCTTTTCATTTAGGAGAATTTTAAGTGGAAAGCATTAATATGTATCAGTGCTTTTTAGGTAGTATATTTGTTACCAGCATCTATTGCCACTAGATGTCAATACAAGGTTTATTTGGAAGGGTTAATAAAGACTCATTATTATCCTGTTTAATGATTAAATAATGTAGTCTCTTGCAAGGTATTTCAATGTTGACGGGTTTCAGAGCATTTATTGTAATATTTATAGGGCTCACTTCACTAACTGAAATGCTTTGCTACACCCAGGTGTAAGCAGTTGTTGAATAGAAACAGAGTTTAAAACCTGAATCAAATTAAAATTGCTAAAAAAAAAGTATATAGGCAGAATATAATTGCCCTAATTAGATTTTTTTCCAGATACTTTACTTGCAGAAACACAATCATATAATCAGATGTTTGTTATTGATTACTGGCTCAGGCTTAAAATTCCTATTTTATCATAAAGGTAGCAACTTGGCTATCAAAGCTCATAATTCTAAAAAAAATGGAGGCATTTGTGCAATTAATTTCTCCAAATATTGACATTTTTGTTAATGATAACTCAAACTCATATCAAAACTCCATTTTTGGAAGTTTAAGCAATTACATGTCAATGTTCTTCAGTTTTTTGCTATTAATTTTGGACCACACACAATAGTACTTACTACTGGTGGGCTTCAGGGGCCATGTGTGATACTAGGAATCAGCCTTGTTTGGGTGAATGCAAATCAAGCATCTTACACACTAGTTTATCTCTTTGGTCCCTACTCATCTATGTTTTTTCTCAAATTATAGTCACCAGCTATTTTCTGAATGCTCTAAATATCTTCATCATTTGCCCATCCTTCACCTTTTGCTTCTCCTCTCCACCCTTAGTTTCACTTCTCTTCCTTTTAATCCCCTATCTTTCTTTTATTCCCCTCCCATTACTTCCATTCTTCTCTCCTCCCCTTTCATGAAATTTTCCCAATTTTAACTAATTCCAAATGTTTTTTTTTTCTAACTATTGATCACATAAACCATCTGCTGGCTTCAGCCAAAGAGGTAAGCAACATGATTCAGAATGTCCTTTACTTTGAAAGGAAACTTTAATTTGCTTTGCTTTTAGTAACTCGTGCAGGGCAACCAGAAGTTTTCAGTATTGCAAACCACCCAACTTAAAATTGTGACTTAAATAAAATTCAAGACATTATTAGGAAGTTAGCTTCTTTATTGACTGCCTTTTTCTATCCACAGTAGAAGTTCAATATTAAAAAAAAATGCAAAAATCTGAGCCAGAGACATAGCACAGCATGTAGGGCATTTGCCTTGCACTTGGAGAACACTGGTTCTATCCAAGCTATTGTATATGGTCCCCTGAGCCTGCTAGGAGCAATTCTTGAGCACAGAGTCAGGTGAAACCCCTAAAGCACTTTTGGATGTGACCCAAAATAAAAAAGGCTGAGGCTGGGCAGAGGCACCGGAGGTAAGGTTCCTGCCTTGCTTGCGCTAGCCTAGGACGGACCGCGGTTCAATCCCCTGGTTTCCCATATGGTCCCCCAAGCCAGGAGCGACTTCTGAGCACATAGCCAGGTGTAACCCCTGAGCATCACAGGGTGTGGCCCAAAAACCAAAATAAATAAAGGCAAAAATCAAATTTTGTACAACATATAGATTAGTATATTAAATAATGTAGGAAGAATTAAAAACAATAAAAAGGACAGGAATTTAAAGGGAGAAAAAAGAGAGCAAAAGTGTCTATTTGCTCTCTCAACATTTTGTGAAAGAAATTCAAATCCTGTGCCTGGTAGTAAGTTAAAGATATCCTTGTAGATAAGTCAGGTATGGGGAAAGGAAATGAAGGGAAAAATAAGAAGAAAGAAAGAAGGATGAAGGGCCGTAGAGATAGCATGGAGGTAAGGTGTTTGCTTTGCATGCAGAAGGACGGTGATTCGAATCCTGGCATCCCACATGGTCCCTTGAGCCTGCTGGGAGCGAAATCTGATCGCAGAACTAGGAGTAACCCCTAAGCACTGCTGAGTGTAATCCAATACCCCCCCCCCAAATAAAAGGAAGAAAGAAGGATGAGGGGAAAGAGAAGGTAATGAGAGGATGTAGGTGTGTAAGTAGAAGTAATATAGTGAACGGTATGATGAACTACTTATTTGTGTAGATTCATGATTAATTTATTTTCTGAGTGTCTCAAGTTTCAGCTGAGGTCTAATGTGGAAATGAACAGTAAAGGTCACAACACTCTTTTGTTTCTATATTATGGGACCATATCCAGCAGTGTTTAGGTTTATTCCTGTATCTGTGCCCATGAATCACTCTTGGTGCCTCAGGTGACCATATG
>PVKC010016623.1:0-20676 GCA_004027635.1 Crocidura indochinensis
AGTCAGATATAAGATCACTAAGTAATAAACCAGAAACAGAGGGAGAAACTCAATCTAGAAGACCCCGGGGAGAGGGTGGAGGATATGGGAGGCAGAATGGGAACGGAGGTGGAGGGAGGACAACTTGGTGATGGGAATTCCCCTGATTCAATGTTTATATGTAACTGGAACATTACTGTGAATGACATGTAAACCACTATGAATAAAATAAAATTTAAAAAAAATGTTATTGATACACCTTCTCTTCCAACGCTTTATTATTATTATCATGCCTAATACTTAAACTTTAGTAGAAGTTGTCTTTTAATAGCCCATTTAAAAGTTAAAATGCTTTTGAATTGGTAAAAATGCTGTCTTCCCTATCATGTTATGAATAAGTTGATTTGTGGTTGTAAATTGTGATAGCACAATCTTGAATACTTACTAGAGAAGTTGAATCAGATAAAGGAAATCATAAGGAGGTGCTGACTAATTTCACCCTTTCTCATTGTGTGTTCAAGGTAATTAATGGCATTATTAGTACTATCAGCAATTAATTTCCTGACAAGCCTCAGATTTTTATGAACCTATATTATTCCAGTGTTTGTCTGTGCTTTCAATTAGAGCCCTAAGAATAAAAACATAATAGCAACTTGATCATTACCTGGTTTAATGAATTATTTTTGTTTTGTTTTATTTTGTAGGGGGGGCACGGTTGGTGACACTCATAGGTTACTCCTGGCTATGTGCTCAGAAATTGCTCCTGGCTTGGGGAACCATATGGGACTCCGAGGGATCAAACCGCTGTCTGTCTTGGGATAGCACCTGCAAGCCTTACTGTTTCACATGACCATTCTGACCCCGGATTTAATGAACTTTTAATTATAAAACCAATATATAGTTTTTAATATTTGAGGAAAAGAACAATGAGGTGATTAAGTAGCCATGGAAAAAATATATGATGCCCATATCAATGATACTTCAGAATAGATTCCATTAAAATTTATTAAATATTCTTAAGGAATTCTTGCTTCGGTAGCACATATATTAAAATTTTTTATGTAGGAGGCAGAAAATTTATACAGCTAATAACATGTTTACATTGTGCATACAATCTAAATTTGATTCCCATCATATAATATAGTCCCCTGAGCTCTCCAGGAGTGATTTCTGAGCTCAGAGCCGGATGTTAGCCCTAAGCACTACCAGGTGTGGACTATACTCCCCAGCCACTCAATAAATAAATAGATAAATAAATACATAAATAAAAACACAACTTATGGAAACCAGAGCTTTATATACTAGTAGTTGAATACTAGAGAGAGAACTGACAATAAAGCAAAATAAACTATCACAAAAGTGTCATTGCTCAGAAACTGCTAATTTCTCACACTCATATCCCATAAAAAGAAAATTTTAGATATGTTACCATAATAATTTTTATGTTAACAGCTAATTTTAGCTAGTTTAAGAAAATAAGAATACACATTAACTCAAAAATGTATGTAATCTCTCTCCTTTCTAGTAAATTGTGGCATGAAAGTTACCTATGGTTGCTTTCTCAAAGGAGGTAAATGTAGACCTAATTGTCGAGGTCTGGAAAAACCAAATGGTTATTGCACAAAACTACAAGCAATTTGTTGCATGTAGATATTAGAGCTGGAGATAAGCATCCTTAAAGATACAGCACTGTGAGTATAAAAATAGTCATATAAACTGATGATAATACTAGTAAAATTAATATTTGCAGTAATGTTCACATTTTAATCTGTAATAGAAGCATTGATTGTTATTCCATAAATGTTTCATTCTTGAAACAAAATTAAATCTTTTATATAAAGTTGAATTCAAAGTTTTTAAAAAGTTTGAAGTAAATTAAACAATTATTTGATACTGCAGTCCAACTACAGATGGATGGGCCTGAAAAAGAGTGTGAGCATTAAGAAATAGAGACAAACATTAAAGAGACATCATGGGGTATAGTGACTAACTGCCTCTTGGAGAGGTTTGACTGTTTTTCATGTATTTATTGTTTAGCAATAAATATAGAAAGAAGTAGAGATGACATGCAAATTCTCAATTAATGCTGACTAAGCCTAAAGGGGTCTTTATGTCTTTACATTTCATAAGGGAAGTGAGGAATGAGGTAGGTAAAGTATAATCTCTGAAGGTTATCTTTCTCTAGGGAAAGGTGGCAGATAAGAGACTATATACAGGACACACTCCATTAGGGCATTCCCTATAGACACCAATGTTCCAGGTAATTTGTCTGAAGAGTCCTCAGATGATTTTCTGCATGTTCTTTAGGTCAACCTGTCCTTTATCTGAATTTGCTTATTTCTTGGATGTTTTCTACTACAATTTGAGGAAACTTTCTATTTTAAGAACTGGCTATTGTGAATGTATCTAGTGTATAGTAATTTTTAATGTATTTCATTGTTTTGAATTTTAATTCCCAATTAATTAATTGTCAGAAAAATAAAAAGCATACAATTTTATTATTATCCGCCTTTTATAATTTCAATGAGAATATGCAATTCTATGGAAGATATTAGTCAACTAAATGGAGAAACACACCAAGGAACATAAATGCTGGAAATAAATCTCTGTGTAACAGTTCTTAAATGAACATGGATTGTTAAATAATGCTTCTTTGGGAAACTATCCCTATACCTAACTCATACACAACTATAAACTAAGCTGCCATATGATGAGTATAATAAATTCAAACACAAATTTGACTGTCTCCCTTATTTTAAATATTAGTGGCAGCTGGGGAAAGGAGGCAAAGAAAGTATAGAGTAAAAAAACAAAAATCACATCGTTTTTGTTTTGTTTTGGGTCACAGTCCTTGACGCTCATGAGTTACTCCTAGCTATGTGCTCAGAAATCGCTACTGACTTGGAGGACCATATGGAACTCCTGGGATAGAACCGAGGTCCATCCTGGGACAGCCTCGTGCAAGGCAAACGCCTACCATGCTTTTGTGCTATTGTTCGGGCCCCCAAGATCATATCTGAAACTGAGAAGAGATAGACAATGAAAACAGGCAATTGGAGGGGGTGGGTGTTGATAACCCCTACTTTCCTCTAGCCACTACCATTGGCTAATGATGAGGACTCAATCTTCTAGTTTGATCTGAAAGTCAAGTGATGTGTACTCACTACCTATCATTTTCCTATCTTTTTTGCACACATAACTTTTTAAATTGACTCCAGCAACTGAAACTTTTATCAGGAGATATAAAAAAGAACACAATGTAACTCATCAAGTTCATACAATTAGCTTTCAAACCATTTTTCTTTAATTGAATATTGAGTTTATAATCCATAGAAGGAAACATTCTCTGGCCTATAGAATCGTTCATTAATTGCAGAACTGTTAATGACTATACACCTCCTTTACACAAATGTTTATGGAACTTCTATAGGAAAGTAATTGCAATTTGAGTATCCCAAAATTTATGCTATTATAGAAAAATAATATAGCAGATAAAACAAAAACATAGATATGTATATTCATAGCATTGCATAAGGTACATGATAGGTAAATAAACAAATACTAGGTTTACTAAAAACTATAAATGTTATGTAGTTGTATTTACTAGCCAGTGCCAGCTAATTTTCTACTGGATCCCAGGGGAAAACTTTGGGCAACATTACTATTCATGGTTTTATAAAATGTTCCAAAATGATCTGTCAATGCCATAGATATTGGGTAGCTAAAGATGAAGAAAAGTTGCTTATCTTTATTGTTAAATAAGTAATAATCATTACAGTTTATTAGTTTATTAGCTATTAGTTTTGTACAAGTAATCAATTGGGCTTGCTCTATGCCAGCTCTCAAATTTTCACCTAAATCTTTTACTATTGTTAGGCTAATAACAAGCTCAGCTACCACTGGAAGCTCTTATATAACTGAGGACTGACTTCCTTCCTTTTAAATCAAATCCTATTATTACAGGCTTCTAATGAATGCCTGAATAAAGATAATTTACATAACCCTACAGCAGCTTCTGTCTTAGTTTCAATGATAAGAAAAAAGTTGTAGCTGGCAAGATTTAACTTTAGATTTAATTTTCGATCACCTCATGTGGAGTTGGATTGTACTATTTACTTATTCCATTAAAATTGTATTTTTATATAATTTTCAGAATTGAAACAAAGACCTCATACAGACACTTCACATGCATTACCACTGAGGGGTTTGATACCATATTTTCAAGTCCTAAAAAGTAAATTTGTAAGGTTTAATATTTTGTACAGTATAGAATAAGTGGAAACTCTGGCAGCTTTTAATAAATTTGAAACTCAAATAAGAGCGCATTAATATTTTCCATGTTTATCTTTCAGGAAGTTCCAAAGATGCTTATGCTACTTTGCCATATTGATGGAGCATCATTCAATATAAACTATTCTTATCAACAAAAATTAAATATGAAAATCTAGCAAAATATCTGTTTTATCTCAAAGAAACTCACTTATAAACCTAACATAAATGAATAATATATAGTTCATTGATTATGCCAAATTTCCTATATGGTAATTTATTGTTCAATTGTTGTTCTGAGGAGTCAGATACTGAGACTATAAGAACCTTGTAAACAAAAGATTTTATTTCCTAACACTCTAAATGTATGAAAATTACCACATTAGGATACCACACCATAAGAATGAGGAGTCCAAAGCGATCTGAGATTCTGCAATTCAAGTACTGATTTAAGAATCACTTAACTTTGGGCTGGAGTGGTGGTGCAACTGGTAAGGCGTCTGCCTTGCATATGCTAGTCTATGATGGACCTCGGTTTGATCCCCGGCTTCCCATATGGTCCCCCAAGTCAGGGGCGATTTCTGAGCTCATAGCCAAAAGTAACCCTTGAGTGTCACAGTGTGTGACTCCAAAACAAAACAAAACAAAAATAATTAGTTTACTTGACTAACCTCTGGAAAATAGGCATATATGAACACTCTTTCTTTTAAATACTTTTTGGGGAGGGTTCATGGGACATTCTAAGAAATGCTCAGGGTTTACTCCTGGCTCTGGGCTCAGGAATTACTCCTGGCAGGCTCTGGGTACCATATGGCAGGCCAGGTATCAAACACCTATTAATTCCATGCAAAAAAAGGTGTCCTACCAGCTCACTCTTACTTTTTATACAGTTTCTATCTGCAATAAATACTGATAACCTTGTTTCTATTGGCCAGAATGTAAAAGCTAAAATATCATCAAGATGTATAGATTGGAGCAAGATTTATACAGTGGGTAGGGCACTTCCCTTGCATGCAGTTGAACTAGGTTCAGTCTTTGGCACTCCAGTTGGTTCTCTTAGCATCTTCAGGAGTGATTCCTAGTGCATATCTAGAAGTAGATACTTTGGGCCAGGTATGGCTCAAAGACAAAATACAAAGAATATACCACTATATAAATTTGTTTAGAAATCACCACATAGTCAATATATGTATATATTTGTCTACATATAGCTACAAAGATATGCATACTACTTAAATGTAATATCTAAATATACACATGTGCGATATATTATAAAAACAAGACATTGGGACCAGAGTGATGGCGCAGTGGTGGGGTGTTTTGACTTGCAGGCAACTGACCCAGGACAGACTGCAGTTCAATCTCCTGCTTTCCCAGATAGTCCTCTGATTTCTGAGTGCAGAGCCAGTAGTAACCCCTGAGCATCACAGGGTGTGCCTCCTACCAAAAATAATACTTACGTAAATAAAATAAGATACAAAATCTCATAACAATGATGAAAACAACAGGAATTACTCAAGGTTTACAGAAAACTAGCTTTCAGTATGTTTTTCTTGGTTGATTATCAAGATAAATATAAACTTATGTTTCGAATGAAAATATTTTTTTTTTTTTGGTTTTTGGGCCACACTCTGTGACTCTTAGGGTTACTCCGACTATGTACTCAGAAACTGCTCCTGGCTCAGGGGACCATATGTGATGCTAGGGATGGAACTCAGGTCCATTTTGGGTCAGTTGCATGCAAGGCATGCGCTATCACTCTAGCCCCTGAATAAAAATAATTTAAGCAAAATTCATTTTGGAAATCTAATACATATGGGACAAATTGATTGTTCTATCAATCACTAAATAATTTTACCTTTTGTGCTATTTAAAGTTATATATTTGGGGATACAAAGATAATACAGGTAGTAAAACACTTGCTTTGCACAAATATTACACTGGTTCACTTGCTGGAACTGCATGTGGTCCCCCAAACACTACCAGGATTGATCTCTGAGCACCAAGTCAGGAGGAAGTCCTGAGCATCACTAGATGTGACCTCCAAAATACTATTAGAAAAAAGTTCAGGGAGAGAGACTGATAGCACTATGGATAGTGGATAGGGCATTTGCCTTGCACGCAGCCAATCCAGGATTTATCTGTATCATCCCATTTAGTCCTATGAGCCAGCCAGGAGTGATTTCTAAGCACAGAGCCATGACTAAGCCCAGAACTTTAACAGATGTGGCCCCAAAACAAACAAACAAAAAAACAAAAGAGCAAGTTCAGTGATGAAACAATATATGCCAGGTAGAATATACACCTGGTAGGGCATTGCCTTGTATATGGCCAATCTAAGTTCATTGCTTGGCACAGTATGTATGTGGTCCCTTGATTACCATCAAGATAACCTCTGTGAATTCTGTACACGGAGCCAAGAGTAAGCCCTGAGCACTACTGGATATAGTCCAGAAAAACAAAAAAAATTATATTCATATTTATATATGTGTGTATGTATATAGTTGTTTAGGCAAGGAACTTTCATATTATTATGATACCATCTATTTGTTTTTATAAAATAGGTATTATTTTCCTTTTATATTCTTAGTGATAGACACAGTGACTGACAGCCTCTCGTAAAAGATGAGCACATATTTCTCTCCTTGCCGTCTTTTGAAGAAACGTCGTATAATTTTAATACAAAAAGGGGTGCTTTGGGTTAACTTCATTATACATTAACACATTCAATCACACCAACATCACTTTTCAAATACCATCTCTTACAAATAGCTGCTGTTAACTTTCTCAACAGTAAAGGCATGATATGTGATTTCCACCCATCAGTAGAGACTTCATAAATCACCCAACAGATTACAGTTTCACGCCAAGTTAGCACCTTCATCGGAGAATGAAATTAGCGGAGCAAACCCTGACTAATTGTGAAAGATGCTAATTATCCGCTCACCCTGCAAAATAAGGCATGAGTGATGTGTGGTGAACCCAGCACAAAGTCATGCACACTCGAAAATGCAACACTTAAATAAAGCCTAACATTGCTTATGCAGAGAGAAATGGAGACCAGACACAGTAAAAATATACAGCTGGTAAAGGAAAAAAAAAAAGAATTCGCAGGAATTTTTTAAAATCTCATTTTACAACAGTAGCCAAAGTAAGTAGGAACTTTGATGACTCCAGGGATTTATTAAGGAGAATTTTGACTTCAGATTTTCCAGTGCAAAATCCCCACTGAATTATCACTGGGAATAAATCCTCACTAGTTAATAGCTATTTAGAATCAGACCAGGGGATAGCTGTGAAGAAGTGATCTCAATTCAGCTATTCTTAAGCTGGGGGTGGTGTTGGTGGGGGGGCAGAGATATTACAGCCTGACACTAATTACTTCCCTGATGGTGGTCTCTGCATAGAGACTAGGAGCTGAACCAAGCCACAGATGTGAATCCTGAGCAAGCATTTTAGAGGATGCCAGCTCCTGAATTGGCTAAGAAGAGTTGGTAGGGGTGAGATGGCAGGCAGGTTTTGGCTCTGTCAATACCAATCTGGTTCTCTTTTCTAAATGGGAGCCTCCTTTACACAAACTTGTCAATTTGTCACCTTTCACCACCACGGAGCTCACATGAAGCAAAGATGGATGTTCCTTTCTGTGCAAGTGTTTGATTAATAAAACTGCTGAGGTGTGTGGGTTTTTTTTTTTAAAGAGCTTTTCCCTTGCTTTCTCCACTTAAGGTTGGAGAAATCATTTAAAACTTTAATATTATGAAACTATAATAAAACAAAACCATAGTCCTATTTTTCAGTTTGTCTGTTTAGGTTTACCCCCCAAAAATATTCGTTTGTGAAAAGCAATTGTTACATGACACATAATTCAAATGATCGTGAAATATGATTTCTATGAGCAACTAAAGCAATTGTGTCTTTTATAATGGTAAAAGTTACCCAGAGAGCGGAATTAAATGCAGATAATTTGTATAAGAATGAAAGGTAAAACAAATTATGAAATACACTAAGCAATATGGAAAAATTTCAAAAGAGGAGCTTTCAAGCTCATAGAATTGTATATATGACTAATACAGAAAATAAAGACAAATGACCTAAAAACTTCTCACAATGTTTTTTTTTGTTTTTGTTTTTGTTTTGTTTTGTTTTTCTGGTGGCAAGGTTTAGACTTCCTACTCATTTAGTGATTAGGAATCACTCCTGCCAGTCCTCAGGTGTCATAGATCAAACTGGGGTTGGCCATCTGCAAGGGAAGCAGCTTGCCCTGTTCTCCCTCTGGCTTTAAATAATCCTTTCTTTAGTAAAAAAATATAATGAATTAGAGAAAAGTAGTAAACTGGGGAAAAAAATCAAATACGCTGAAAATGGGTGGAGTTCTTCTGGAAACTCATCCTAGTTTTGAAAGAGGAAGGGGAAAAAGGAGGCGGAACACCACAACAGCACAAAAAAGAAGTGTCAAATAAAACATCCAGTGAACACTCCAAAAATAAAGATAAGCACCACATAAAGGCCATGATCTTGAAATAAAAAAACATGGCAGAGCACATAAAGGAAGAAAAGAAATGAAGAAAAAAATAAATATGAACGGAGACAACAACTGCAATAACCACACCAAAACAAATAAAACGGCAAAAACTAGATAAATAAAAACAAATTGTGCTTTTTTTTTTCTTCCCTCCTGCACAGGCACAGTAAATATTGGGGACATTCTAAAGGAATTCCCTTGGCCTAAGAGAAACAGGGTTTCTCCAACCTTGAAGTATATTGTCATGGGATTATCTATAGACTAGTTTCAGGTACATTTACTCTCCCCTTGGTGCTTTTATGGTGTATGGAAGACTCCTAATCTGTCCTGGGTGATAAAATCAGACGTTTTTATCTAGAGATCTCGGTTCCCAACTAGAGCGGGAAATAAGGGAGGTACCATAACCAAACAGGTGAAGGACCATTAAGTAGTTAGCTATGCACAGATGGGACCACTTATTCTGGCAGCCCCGGGGGTGATGAAAGAGGATATGTGAGGTAGGACAGGAATGGAGGTGGAGGGAGGACAATTCATGATGGGAATTCCCCTGATTTTATGTTAACATGTATCTATAATATTATTGTCAATGATATGTAGGCCATTATGATTAAAATAAAAAATATATTAAAAATGATAAATTAACTATAAATATGTTTATATACACAATCATTTACATAGGAATTCTACCTAACTATAGAAAAACTAACAAGAAATCTTTTACTTTTCCATTTTCTTTTTGCTAGTCAGAAATAACAATAAATTCATGACAAGATAAATGTTCCTGCTATCCACATGGCATGCCTTTTGTTACAAGAACAACTTACATGTTCTTATATATTTTGTTGAGATTAGTTCTTTTAACCCAATACCATGGTCTCCCTAGCAGATAAAGAACATACAAATAATGTTTACATGAAAAATATGAGACAGAAAGAGTTATTCACTATTCTGTATAAAATAATAAATTGAACTAAATAGTAATACAAAATAAGATATAACTTTCTCCCTACTTCACCTATTTTTTCTATCAATAGTGCACAGCCTTAAAAATATGTAGAAAAATACGTAAGCAAAACATGAATCTTCTTATATAGAGGAAAGGTAACTTTTTCAATATTGTACAGAAACTCCACATTCCAGATTAACTGAACTTTCTTTAAAAAATATTCTGTTTTATAAGCAACACTGCATGATCAATATTTTAATCACTTGAAAAGCATAACTCCAAACTTTTTATATGTTGAAGTTTTTCTACTCGTATAAAGTTATAATAAGCAGCTAGTGATTCTCTCCCAATCTCTAGTTACTTAGCTACAATATATTTTCTCTAAACTTCAATGTTGTTTTCTAGAGATTTTATTTATCTATATATGTGTCTTGCCTACCTACAAAAACTCTCAACTTAAAAGTTTAAATCTAGGGGGCCGGGTGGTGGCGCTGAAGGTAAGGTGTCTGCCTTGCCTGCGTTAGCCTTGGATGAACCATGGTTCAATATCCCCCGGCTCCCATATGGTCCCCCAGGCCAGGAGTGACTTCTGAGCGCATAGCCAGGAGTAACCCCTGAGCGTCAATGGGTGTGGCCCAAAAGCCAAAAAAAAAAAAAAAAAAGAAAAGAAAAAGAAAAGTTTAAATCTATTAAGTTTTGCTACATCAGAAATATTAAGCTATGGAATAAAGTTACAGTATATATTCTTATATTCTATAAATTAATTTAGATTGACTTAACCTCAAAGAAAAAATAGTTATTCTTTTAGAAGCCATCTTACAGATACAATTGAATTTATGGTGTATAAAGACAAAACTGAGTCACAATAGAACTTAGAATATAAAAATAGTAGAATCATTGGTTGTGGGGTGAGAATATATGTCAAATATCTCACTGTAATAAGATTTTCCAAGTAAAAATCTAAAATTCAAAGGAAGATATGATGTAAATATAAAATTCAGAGCTCAAACATAAGTATTTATATTAGAATTTCTATTACTGCCGAATTAAAAATTACAAATTACCTTAAAAATTAGAGAACTCAAAAAGAAATTGGAGGGCCTGATTTTAGGTCAACTGTTATAAATGGTTACTTTCAATGGAAGTATTTATTATATTTTTATATAGAGACAGAATCCCACAGAATACATTCTATGAGCAATACATAAATGACCATCAGAACTTTGTATGAATGATAGATTTTGATCTTAAAAATATAGTTTAAACTGAAATTTTTATACCTAGTTCTTTTGGGGGTGTGGTGTTTTTGCATTTGGGGCCTTACCCAATAATACCAAGGGCTTACTCTTGACTGGGCTCATGTATCACTACTGCTATTTTTTTTATACAAACCACAATAATTACTATTTCCATTTTATTTTTGTTATTCCACTTTGTTAAGATCATGGTAAATATTGTTCTGTTATTATTGATTTATGATTCAGTATACTTCTGGAATAAAGCTATTGTTTCTTTAGAATATGTCCCTCTATCTGAAATATGTCTGCCTATGCATTCCTTAAGCAATTCAAAAGCAAAATTTGCATACATTTTGATATTTAGTAAGCATTTTATTTCCTCCTTTACTGACTTTTTTAGGGAGAGTCACACCTGTCTGCACTCAGGGGTTATTCCTGGTTCTGTGCTCAGAAATACTCCTGGAAATCTTGGAGGACCATATGTAATGGTAGAGATTGATCCCAGGTCTTCTGCTTGCAAAGAAAATTCTCTCCTCACCATGCTATCACACTGGCTCCATCTTCACTAAAACTTGTATTATTTTATTATCATCTTCATATTACATGAAGAAGTCTGATAGATATAATTTTAGATTTATCCTTACAGTACAAATTTTCACATTTATACGTATCATTTAAATCACATACCCTAAAATACAAGGTAAATAATATTTATATTCTCCAAAATAATAAGAAATAATTATCTCAACAATTTAAAGGTGACATTCTAATCTAAGATTCTATATCAAGCAATAATAATGTTACTGATCCATTGATTAACTTTTGAAAAGTAATGCTATAAGACTTAATATTAGTTACTTATGACACATATCACATTTGATAACAGTGGACATGAGTTTTTTCCACCTCAGCTCACCTTCCTTATACTACTTTATGTATTTTCCTCAGCTTGCATCAACACAATATACCTCTTCATTGTTCTAAATGTTTCTTTTCTTTTCTTTTTTATTTATTTTTTTGTTTTGTTTTTGGGTCACATCCGGCAGTTCTCAGGGGTTACTCCTGGCTCCATGCTCAGAAATTGCTCCTGGCAGGCACGGGGGACCATATGGGGCACCGGGATTCGAACCGATGACCTTTTGCATGAAAGGCAAACGCCTTACCTCCATGCTATCTCCCGGGCCCAAAACCAAAACTTTAAAAAAAATTATTAAAACAGTTGAAAACTGTTTTTACTAGAAAATACTCTGTACAAAATTTCTTAAGTGAGCCTTGCAAATTCTACATCAATGTGAGTAATCCAGAGAGATTGTATGTATGCATGTGTGCATGGGGGTATTTTTTATGGGCAGAGTAAGGTATTAGGACCACATATATTATCCTTATGGGTCATTCCTTGCTCTGTTCACAGGAGTGACTCTTAGAGACATTACTGTCTGTGACACCAAGTATTTGAAATCAAAATCAGAATTGATAGTCTTATGCAAAGCAAGTGACTTACTTCCTGAGTTCTCTCTCTTTAGCCACAGTAGTTCAACTTCTTATATCAGAATATGTTATACCTTTTGCTACTCGTATATCTATACACATATATTCATATATATTTGTGTTGAGAACCTAATTGCTGCTACTAAATAAAATTTATTTTGGGTCCTACTTTTATTTACATTTTCAGGGACAATGGAGATAGCTCAGTGGTCAGGAACACATGTATATCTGAATTTGACCTCCTGCATTGCATTTTCCCTGCCTTACAACACCATTGGGAAAATCTTGGAGACCCCTGATTACTGCTAGGATGAACTTGGTGACTGTGACACTTCAGAGCCCGAGTAGTGGTGTGCATCCTTGAGCTTTTGCACTAAACTACTAGCTTGATCTTCAGAGTATCTAGAATGTACTTGGATCACCTGATCACTTCTTGGAACACCCCACCAAAGAAAAATGTCAATTCTCATGTCCAGCCATAGGTCAACAATGTAATATTTTATAGGGAATAAATATATAAGCCAGATATTACTTAGAATAACATTTATTATTAGTGAAATATGTTGTTAAACTTTTTATTGCTATTTTATTTCATTACCAAAAAGTTTACATTCTGTAGTAGAAACATATATGTAAGAAACAGAGATTAAAATATAAATGGAAAGTGCTTTACCTTGCAAAACGATCTTGAAGATTCTATATATATATTTATGTAATCCGTTACCATATCATTTCTGTGAGTTGAAAACACTATCCCAGTTATGGATGATAAAACTTGAGAGAGACTAATCTTTTTTCAATAATTTTTATTTTGACCAAAATGGATTCCAAATTTTTCACAGTAATATTTTAGGTACATAGTGACATTGAATCAGGGGCATACCCACCACCAATGTTGTCCTCCCTCCATCCCTGTTCCCAGCATGCATCCTATATCCCCCTTCTTTGCCCCGAGGGCTGCTAGTATAAGTGGTCCCCTCTGTGTCTAATTTGTTGTAGATTGAGTATCAATTCTGTTGTCGTTGGCTTTGGATTTGTTACTTAAATCTGATGATTTTTTTTATTTCTACTCAATGTTCATGCGACTGTTTGGTCTCCAGACTTGTCAGAGAGACTAATCTTGATTAGTCAAAATGGTCAAAATGATAGTACTACAAGTAGAATATAAAATCATAGTTTTATTCCAAATTCCATGTTTATGTGCTAGATATTGTTCTGGTCTCTTATTTACTATTTGACAAGTTTGGAGTTACTTTGCTTTATAACAGTTTGATACAAGATATAGAAACTTGGTTCTCAAAGTAGCTGAATTTAGATATAAAAAACTGTCACGACTTTAATATTAAGCAATGAGTTATCAAAAATGAGACATTAAGATTCAACGTGGCATAGATAAGACATAAAAATGAATACACAATTAAACTGGATGGAATTTGAGCCAAGTGAGTATGTACTTATTATATACATAGTACATACTTTAAAATGTTCAATGAGCTGTCTTAAGAACATTTTCATTAATTTTTCTGAAACATTTTAGGTCAACTTTAAATCACATTGAGACTGATAGAGGTAGTATTAACTAAAAATATGAAGTTGGGGCTGGAACAATAGCACAGCAGTTGGATTATTTGCCATGCACATGAAAGATTTGGCCAGGAATGATTTCTGAGTATAGAACCAGGAGCAATCTAGTTGAGTGCCACTATGTTTACCCCAAAAATATTAAAAAAAGGTAAGATATGAGGATGGGTAGCACAGACAAGGTAAGAGCATCAAGAATCAGAAAGTGCATGAGTTAAAAAATAAAATCAAGATCAATGATAATTGTTTTTATGAAAAATATGTTGAACTGCATCAGTTATAACGCTTTAGAAATGAAGACACCTATATTCATTGCAGCACTATTTACAATAGCCCGACTCTGGAAACAACCAAGATGCCCTTCAACAGACGAATGGCTAAAGAAACTATGGAACATATATACAATGGAATAATATGCAGCTGTCAGGAGAGATGAAGTCATGACATTTTTTCTATACATGGATGTACATGGAATCTATTATGCTGAGTGAAATAAGTCAGAGAGAGAGACACACACACACAAAATGGTATCACTCATCTATGGGTTTTAAGAAAAATGAAAAAAATTCTTGCAATAATAATTTCCAGAGACAAAAGAGAGGAGGGCTGGAAGTTCCAGCTCACAACATGAAGTTCACCACAAAGAGTGATGAGTTTAGTTAGAGAAATAACTACATTGAGAACTATCATAACAATGTGAACGAATGAGAGAAGTAGAAAGCCTGTCTAGAGTACATGCGGGGGTGGGGAGGAGGGAGATTTGGGACATTGGTGGTGGGAATGTTGCATCGGTGAAGGGGGGTGTTCTTTACATGACTGAAACCCAACCACAATCATGTTTGTAATCAAGGTGTTTAAATAAAGATATTAATAAAAAAAGAAATGAAGACATTGTCTTATTTCCTTTATGTTCTTCATAGTACTTCAAGAACATAATTTTTAGTAATTTGTTATTGATGTAAAAAACCTCATTAGAATGGCAGATAATTAAAAATACTTATTTTATAATTCAATAGTTTTAATGATTCTTAATATTTAAAGGGATTACAAGGGACACTGTATACATGTTCTTATGTTAGCCTTTTCGCTCTGCATGCCTACTGCTCTCTCAAATTTAAGAGGGTTCATACATGCATAAATTCACATCTTCAATGACATAAAATGCTACCATGGTGTACATATATATATATATATTTCAACTTTGAGTTCATATTTGTAGGTCCCATAACCATTATAATAGTATTTTCTAAAACTATTGCTATCAGGAATTGTATTTTCTGTCATGCATTTTGCTAACATTATTATATTTGAGGTACTGTTTTAACAAAAAATCAAATTACAACATAGTTCACCATGCTATAAAATTAAAATTATGTTGACATTCATATTAATATACATTTGATATATTTTTGCTAAATCATTACAAAAATATGAATTACAATATTCTTGCCAGAATCTGTGATTTTAATAAGATACATGGGGACAGATTGGAGTGCTTTCTTAATTATACCTATAGTTTGAATTTCTCTTTCCATTCATTGACTATAAACACTAAATAGCTGCAGAAATTTCAAAGATATCTGACTTTATATCTGTTCTGAGTCAGTATGAAAAATAGCTGTGGTAAAATTTAAAATAGAGTATTTTGAGTGAGATAGACTTTTGAATCCTTTTTTTTTTTCAAGTTTCCACTCATCTTCTATGCAGTTAGAAATTGGTGCTGAAGAGAACGCACATGTCTCCCATTCTGAGCTGAAGTCTTCAGCCTGCCTCTGCTTCTCCCACTCTCTCACACAAAGCTGTTTTTGCCTTTAGTTCCTAGAAGATGCTGAAAGCTGTTTCAAGTAGCTCTACATGTGATTTCTTGTTCTGACAAGGACCAGAACAACAGCAGTGGTGTCCTTCTCATCATCAGTATCACTGTCAGGGAAAGTAGAGTGCCAACACTAAGCAGTCTGCTCGGGCCTCTCTTGGCACTAGCACTTGTGGTGCTGACAGCTTCTTGGCTCACTAAACACTTTCAACATACCACATAATCCAGACCCCGAGGGCCCGAATGGTCTGCACCTAAGTTTGTCTTCTTATTTCACATTAAGTGGAGTCATGTGTATAAAATGATTTCACAAATTTTCTGTGGCTGTTTAGGCCACTGCAATAAATACATTCTTTCATGTTAAAGTGGTGCTACAATGGTTATCTGATAGATGACAAACATTTTTCCTAAAAATGTACACATTGTCAGTCCATTCAATATGGAGGACTCTGCGGGTAATGGTAGATGGTCAGATAGGAAATATGCTAAGGTGAATGTACAGGACCAGTTTAATTGCTTTTGAATTAAATAAATACTTGAGAAACACATTACTCTTTTCTTTCCCCTCTTTTCTGCCCTACTGTAGGTAGTTTACAATAATATAGGCTTTTCAAAGCACTGCTGTGGTTTAAGGATTCTTAGTCTGACTTAAGGAAGATATATTTATTGACTCAGGAAATATTGACATGTAATTGTAAAGTATTGCTCTCGTTTTTAAGATGGGCAGATTTAAGACTTTATTGATCCCAGTTAGGATTGTTTAGCATATAGAAGGCATATAAAATGCAAGATTTTTTCATAACAACGAATAACCTTACATTTATTCAATCTTTTTGTTTTGTTTTCCTTTGTTTTATTTTGTTTTATTTGGGGGGGGGCGCACATTTGGCACAGCTCAGGCATTACTCCTACTGGACTGAGAAGATCATATGAGATACTTGGAATAAAATTGAATCAGTCTTGTGCAATGTAAATGTCCCACTTATTGTTTCCTGATTCTTCTGGCTGCCTCCACTCAATCTTGAAGGAATCCAAAATTACCTTTGTGAGAGGCAATACATTTGGATGACTATATCTTGTTTTTGACTTTATGAATGTGCTTTTTTCCCATATTCAGTATTCTGAGGCATATCCAACTGCTTTTGCTTCATAGCCTTCTGTCTATTTTTCAAATATTAGTCATATTTTAAGACACATTTAGACTTCAATTTTCTTTCAGATTACTCATTTATTTTTATTACTTCAGGTGGAATCTTTCATTGAATCCTTTACTTCCTTCTTACTTTTTCTTTCTTTTTCTTCCTTTCTTTCTTTCTCTTTCTTTTTCTTCATTTATTCTTTTTTCCTTCTTTCATCTTTCTCCTTTCCTTCATTATTTCCTTCCTTTCATCCTTTGTTTCTTTTTCTTTCTTCTCCTCTTTCTTTCTTCTCCTCTTTCTCTTTCTTTCATCCTTCCTTCCTTTCTTTCTTCCTTTCTTTCTTTCTTCCTTTCTTTCTTCCTTTTTTTCTGTTTTTTTTTTGGGGGGGGGTTCACAACCGGCAGTGCTCAGGGGTTACTTCTGGCTCCATGCTCAGAAATTGCTCCTGGCAGGCACGGGGGACCATATGGGGCCACTGGGATTCGAACCGATGATATTTTGTATGAAAGGCAAAAGCCTTATCTCCATGCTATCTCCCGGGCCCCCTTTCCGTCCACCATCTGTTTTGTTGCGTGGATGTAACAGTGTTAGAGGTACTGCTTGTGGACATTTTAACACAAGGAAACTAATAATCATTATTTCCAGTTGTTGAGCTTGGTTCTCTGGTTTCTTTAAGTAGTTATTTACATTGTTATTCAATTCTATTTCCCAGAGAAGATTAATCTGCATTTAAGCACAAAAATTTCTTTAAAAATATAAACTTATAATGTTTTGTCTGTCATGTAGTGTGTTTTGAGCTTGAGGATGTGATGAGTACTATTTGTAACATATTTTAGCATTTTCCTAAAATGTTTTGTAAGTTCTCTTAAACTCATATTTTATATTTTATTTTAATTTAATGTTGAACTATTTCATTAGAAGTTGAATTTACTACAAACTCCAAAGAACAGGAAAAGTAAGATATTTATCTGAATACAAGATTCACAGATACAAGTAAAGGAAGATTTGAAAGATAAATATAAGGGGTTTTTTACCCGGGGAAAGATGTGATACAAAAGTGCATGCCTTATATGTAAGGGTTTTTTTTATTGTTTTTTATTCCCATATCAGTGCTTACTTTGACCCAGTCAGGTGTAAATCAATAAGGGATTAAACCAATAAGGAGAAAAATAAAAGATTGCCAGAGAAAATATTATACATTTTCAAATGAATGTACTTAACTAATGAATACAAAATTTTAAATGTAAAAGCATATATATAGGGATGTTTTTATAACTATCAACTAATCAATCAATAGCTAATATATTAGGTAGTTTAAGAGGGCTTAAAAGATAATAGAGGGTTTTATATACTTGTCTAGTATGAAGTTGACTAGGTTTTATCCTGACACCACATAGGTACCTCAAAACTGTGAATGAACCATGGATAGAGTCCAGAGAAAACCCTGAAAATAGTCAGGAGTGTAACCTCTCTCCCCAAAAAACAAAGAAAAAAATGAAAAAAAATAGTTTAAAAAATTCTTGGACCTAACTGTTATTTGTGATTATAATATATAATTCTCTATCAAAAGATAGGTTTCAAAATATAGCAATAATATACAATTTATCCATCAAATACATTATATTTTATATTATAAATATTCTTAGAAATATATGGATTTTGGGGCCCGGGAAATAGCATGGAGGTAAGGCGTTTACCTTTCATGCAAAAGGTCATTGGTTTGAATCCCAGTACCCCATATGGTCCCCCGTGCCTGTCAGGAGCAATTTCTGAGCATGGAGCCAGAAGCAACCCCTGAGCACTGCCGGGTGTGACCCAAAAACAAAAAAAAAATAAAAATAAAAAAGAAAGAAATATATGGATTTTTTGGGGTTTTGGGCCATAGCTAGTGATGCACAGGGGTTATTCTTGGCTTGGGGAACCATATGGAATGCCAGGACCCAAAGCCAGGTACGTCCTGGGTAAGCAGTGTGCAAGGCAAATGCCCTACTATTGCACTATCTGGCCTCAAAAATCTTTATAAATATCTTAATAGCTAAGATATCTTATTGTGAAAATAACATATTTGTTTTGTTTTTGGAACATACCCAGTGATGTTCAGGGGTTACTCCTGGCTTTGCATTCAGGAAGCACAACTGAGAGGCTCAGAGGACCATATAGGATGCAGGGAATTGAATCTGGGTCAGCTATGTGGAAGGCAAAATCCTGAGCTCTGTACTATCAATAGCTCCTAAAAATGTATTTTAAAGTACAATGCAATTAGTATTTAAAATAAATTACTTTGTTTTGTTTTGTTCTTTTGTTTCGGTTTTGGTTCTGCACACAGTACTCAGTTTCTGGAAGGATAAGGGCACCAACTGAGATAACAAGGATGGAACTCAGGTATACCATACGAAAAGCAAGCATCCTACCCACTACTATTGCTCTGGCCCAGGAAAAAAATTTGAATGCTATATTACATGATGATTCTTTAGTTCATCAGTAGAAATGAAATTTTAAATTGGTGATACAGATATTCAAAATAAGCTGTAGAGTAAATAAAGTTTCTTGATGGTTCAATTTAAAATGAAAATCTAATAAAATCTGCATGCTACTTAAAAATAAACAAATTTTATTTATTTATTTATTTTGGAGGTTTTTGGACTGTACCCAATGGTGTTCAGGGCTTATTCCAGAGGTGACCAGGGGTTATGCCTGACAGTGCACTGAGGACAATATGGGATGCCAGGGATCAAACCCAAGTTGACCATGTGCAAGATAAATGCCCTACTCACTGTTATATCACTACAATCCTTGATTTTATTTTTAATAAATGGGCTTTAAGTACTTAAGTGGTGTTGGGGTTCCTCCCATGATTCTATCAGGTGGGTCAACGTTTAATGGTAAAGCTTGAAGATGATGCTATCTAGCAGTGATGGGGATTACCTGAGTAACCTGGCTGCACATTGTGATTCAGAGTTATACTCCTCTGTGGTGGAAACTACATAAGAGTGATACTAATTCTTCAGTTCTAGGATAATTTTACATGGATTAAAAATAAGGGCCCGGGAGATAGCATGGAGGTAAGGTGTTTGCCTTTCATGCAAAAGGTCATCGGTTCGAATCCCGGTGCCCCATATGGTCCCTCGTGCCTGCCAGGAGCAATTTCTGAGCATGGAGCCAGGAGTAACCCCTGAGCACTGTCGGGTGTGACCCAAAAACCAAAAAAAAATCCATTTATTTTAATTGCTGGCATATTTTTTTCAGATTTTCAACTTTTAATTTTTGGTATTAGGACCATATCCAGAGGCACTCAGGAGTTACTCCTGACTCTATGCTCAGAAATCACACTTGGCAGACTCCGGAGACCATATGGGATGCTTGAAATTGAATTGGGGTCTGTCAGTTTGCCTGTGTGCAAGACAAATGCCCTGCTGCTGCGCTATCGCTCCAATCCCTGATTTTAAATTTAATTTATTTGAATAATGTGCATCACATAGTTGATATATTTGACCATAATATATTTGTTTCCAGATAAGACAAAGCTTTTAAAATCATTTTAAAAATAATATAAGTAAAAAAGTACAGTGACAGAAAATGTTGTGAAAATTATTGCATATCCAATGAGGTCATTAAGTCATTGGCAGAAGTTTTAGTAAGCTCTTGTTGAGAACCGACCATTCCATTTATTTTGTTTCTGAACATTATGTGATCACAGTACA
>PVKC010016624.1:0-20670 GCA_004027635.1 Crocidura indochinensis
GGCTAAGAGTTATACCTAAACACAATGCGGGGTCCTCATACACACAAAAACAAACCAACAAAAATAAAGTCTAAGACTAGATCATGAAATTATATTCTATATAGAGTTTAGTCAGGTGATTTCATACCTCACCTTTAATTTCTACTATATAAAAATATTAACATAAATTTTGGTGATATACATAGATGGTCTGAATATTCCTGTTTTCTGTCCCAGGCAATACTTAATACTAAATAACTAATACATAAATGACTTCAACAATTTAAAAGAAGCACTATGCTGAATAGGATGTTAAGTTAAATTATTCTATCCATATTTGATAAGTTTGAATTTCTAAGTCACATAGAAGTAAGATGCTGCTAATATTTTCAGAAAATGCAAACTTTATTTCACTTGTTTTGGGTGTTTGGGGTCTGAACTCTACTTGGAGGTGCTACAGGCTTATTTCTGGCTCAATGCTCAGTGATCATTCCGAGTGGCCTTAAAGGAACATATTGGATGCTGGGAATCAGCAGAGTATAAAACAAACACCCTACCTGTCACACTATTGCTTCAGTCCTTAAAATAGGTAGATTGAAAAATGCATAAATAAGAAAAGAAAAACTTGAAATCAGTCAGGGGTTTGACATTTAAATACTGTCTAGTAGAATTAATGAATATTAGAGGCACATGATTCTTGAATTATTGAATAAAATATACAAATAATAAACACTGCTAATTAAAGCATTTTTCCTAGTTGCTTTAGGGTTGAGATAGAAAAGAAATAAAATAATATATATATTTTTTGCAAAATTTTTAGGGGAGATTACTTTGAGAATTAAACTAATACTAGGTCTGGGCTTATATAAGATGGTGAAGTCTTTCTGTCCAAACTATTGCAATATGCTCTTTTAATGTATTCAATGCCAAGAAATACATTACTGGGCAAGTGATGGAATCTTTCATATACAGAAAAATTGACTTTCCACACTCTGTGTAATGTAAAAAGAAAAACTGTAATGAGAAGCAGTGTCAAAATGTGAACTAGTTGAAATAAATTCATCATTCACATGATGAAAGAAAGAATATTACCTGCACATTGCAGATACAGGTAAATGAACATCAAATAGGAGAATTGTAGCATCTCTAGTTTAGATGCCAATGCTCACATTTACCTTGTAGTATATTTATTGGATATTTTAAACTTTAATAAGAACTGAAAAAGGTTTCAACGAGGCTATGAAGCTTAGTGAAGTCTTAGTCAAAAAAACAATAATTACAATATAGCATGGGTCAAAAAGTCACAGGCTATTATAGTTCAAATTACTATTCATTCATTCCTTGTTAAATCTACTATTATAAGTTAAAAGAAAAATCCAAGAACTATAAATATTTATGTATTTTGTACTGACAGTTCTATTTAAAAGAACTCAACACGTTTTCTCCGGGATGAATATATATTTTATCCATCTTGTCAGAGTGGAATTATAAAATTAGTCATTCATGACAAACCACCTAAAAAGAAAGTCAAAATTATTATGAGTAAAAGCAATTAAACCTTAGAATAAAATTAGGAATATTCTTTAGTTTTTATGAAATTGAATTTAGCAAAATAGAACTTCAAGAATTTACAATTTTCTGCATATTCACATTGAATTATAAGTACATAAAATTAGGTCTGTAACATATTATTTGTAAAGCAGCTTACAAGTTTGAAGTTTTATACAAGACAGATCATTTTCCCCTGTTCTTGGTGCTAATAATTCTAACCACACAGAAGTAATGATTTTTTTTATATTTTGCTTATTTGTTTTTCTTTCATTTTGTTTGTGTGTGTTTTTGTTTCTCAAGTGCAGCTAATCATGTGATCTCAGAAAGTTTGATTGTTGATGGAATCTTTTTTTAATTTAATCTTATTGAAACATTGTGATTTACAAAGTCCTTCATAGTTGGGGTTCAGAAATGCAATGAATAAGGGCCAATCCTGCCACCATCTACCATCTCCCTCCACCAATGTTCCCTAAATGAATCACATACCACTCTCCCTGCCTCCCAGCCTGCCAGTATAACTGGACCATTTTAAAGTTTAGATTGTTAAAATTTGGGTCTCTTGATTCTGTTGTTTCCTTCCACTTGGATATTTAGTTCTGTCCTTTTTAAACACTACCAATGCATTTGAGACTGCATGGCCTCTTGCCCCATCCTCTTATATTGATGTTTCTTCTACTCAACTTCTTTTCTTCTCCTTACTATACTCTGGGGCCAAGTTTGTTTGAGACAAGTCTCATTTAGACCATTGCGATTCTTTGTGACACATCAGATAAAGGTTTGATATTTGGTCTATACAAAAAATTCACAAAAGTTATCCCCACAAAACCTAAAAACCCCATAAAAATGGAGATAGGAAATGAACAGACGCTTCTCTGAGGATGACCAACAGATGCCAATAGGCACATGATAATATGCTCATTATCACTTATCATTAGGGAATTCCAAAATGAAGACAACAATGAGATATCATCTGACATCATTGAGAAGGGCATATAAATACTGGGAACAATCTCTGTTGGCAGTGATGTGGTATCTTTTGGGTATCTATCCCCAGGACAGAAAAACATTGATCCAAAAGGATGTATACACTGCTATTCATTGAAGCACTCAGTATAATAGCTAAGACTTGGAATCAGCCTAGATTTCCTACAACAGAGAAGTGGATCATGAAGATGTGGGTCATATATACAATGGAATACTACATCTCTGTAAGGAATGATGCAACCATGCAATTTACAGCAACATGAATGGAACTGGAATATATTATTTTAAATGAAGTAAGTCAGAAGAAGAAGAAGGATAAATATGGAGTTATTGCTTATGCTTTAATTTGCTTCTGTAAAGCATTACCTTATTTTAAATAAATATATATATATTGCATTTAAAACTGCTGATCCTTAACAACTACTAGTAATTTATTCATAGCTAAGGTATATGAGAAGTTTAAAATTTAGCCTGTAATGCTGACTCTTAAATTTTTTTAATTATTATAGAGAAGACTAATAAAAGACAAATAGTTAACACAAATATTTCCTTGTATATATGGAGATGAAAATTATCTCTACATATATATGTATATATATAATTATATATGTAGGCTTAACATGAAAGAATCAGTAGGAGAAGGGAAGTTGTTTAGCCAAGATGAAAATAAATGTCTTAGTAATTTAAAATATTAAGACCTAAGAGTTATTATAGGGTGAGGCACACGCTCACCAAGAACCACATATGGTCACTCAAGTATAACAAGAATGAAGAGGTTGAATTAAGCCCTGAACACAACTGAGTGTATCTTAAAAATCAATAAATATCTATTTGCTTAGGACTGGTCATATTAATTTTCCATTGAAGTAGTAGCTAAGAAGTTATCTAACTTTTCTGAATGGTGACTGTAGAAAATATTTACCTATTAAAACAGTATAGGTCTACTAATATCCCTTATATTGAATGTTATACTTTTGTTTTTTCTTTCTCATTGGAATAAAAATATTAAATATTTGCCTGATATTCAGAAAAGATGAAAAGTTATTAAAATGTGTTTGCAATGATTTAAAAACTGAAGATACAATTGTAGTAGTCAGTGTATTTGAAAGTAAAATTTTATGTACTGTACTAATTACTAAAATTATTAGTGTTCTACAGGATCCTCATATTTAATTATTGTTGGGAAAATCACTCATATTTCCAGGAATTGTCTCCTATGAATAAAGCATACATATTATCTCAAATGTATGAACTGAAAACTAGTCTTATTATGGCTATAAAATGCAATCTAGTTAATGTTTACTGCAAATTAAATATATATCTAGTAATTAAAATAAATGGAATAAAATTATTTGTATTTACACTGAATTTGAGGATATCTATTAAAACACGAAGCTATCCTTCTGTAATAAAATACATTACTACACCACCTAAATTTAAAATCACAGTTAAATATAGGTACTCACTTTTCTTTTAACATTTTTACATGGGGAATGGAAAATTTTATAAATAATTATTGCTTACTTTTTGAATTAAGAATGAAATTTATGACCTTCCCCCATCCAGAGAAAATAGAAATGGGTATTAGGAAGGCTAGTCCATGGTAGAAAACTTGCCACAAAGAGTGGAGAGTGCAGTTAGAGTAGAGAAGGGCCTAATAAGAAAGGAACATTGATGGCACCCCTTTATTTGTTGTAGTGCAAAACACAATGTCAAAAAATAAGAGAGAGAGAGAGAAAGAGGTAAAATGCCTGTGCCAGAGCCAAGAGAGGAGAGAGGAAAGAGGAGGAAATTAATTCTATCACAAAGTAGAAAAATTAAAACTCCTCGAACATTGTTTTATATAGAGACAAAAATGAATCTGAGAGATAGTATACTAGTAGGTAAGACACTTGTCTTGTCTTACCTACTAGGAAAGAGGGCATCAGGATGAGTAAGAGGGAAACTGTTGACTTTGGTGATAGGAAATGCTCACTGGTGAAGGTTGTTATACATTGTATGACTGTCACTCTGTGAACAACTTTATTTGAAAAAAAAATTTATGAACAATTTTGTAACTATGGTGTTTAAATTAAAAATAAATTAGGGCTGGAGCAGTGGCACAAGTGGTAGGGCATCTGTCTTGCATGCATTAACCTAGAAAGGACTGCAATTCGCTCTCCTGGCATCCCATATGATCTACCAAGCCAGGAGCTATTTCTGAGTGAACAGCCAGAAGTAACCCCTGAGCGTCACCAGGTGTGGCCCCAAAACAACCAAAAAATTAAAATTAATATTAAATTAAAATAAATAAAATGAATGGATAGTGGCTAGGCTACATCCATTGGTATGGAGGGCTTATGCCTGACTCTGCTCACTCTGGCTGGTGTTTGTGTTGCTTGGGATCTAAAGTGAGTAGGCCAGGTGCAAGACAAGTGTCTTACCTACTAGTACTATCTCTCAGATTCATTTTTGTCCCTATATAAAACAATCCTTGAGGAGTTTTAATTTTTCTACTTTGTGATAGAATTAATTAGGGTTGCCTTTAGGAAACTGGCTTAAAGTGGGAAGTTGCTATTAGAACAACATTTATCTCCCACCCTACAATTCCATAAAATTAAGAGCCAAAGTACACACAATTATAATTCTGTAGCAGCTGAACTAGGTTTAACTCGAAGTCACTTTATAAGTAACTTTGAAAACAGATGGAATCATTTCAGGTAAAGGGTTTTTAATGCACTTTCTGTGATCACTGTGCTTCATTAGCTGATCTGATATTTATGAATAGTGCAACCATATTTTAGTGTATATTTTAAATGCAATTCAATATTCTTACAAAGTAAATCTACTTCCATGAAACATTCCATTTGCTTTTAAAAAAGGCTGATTATGTGGCTTGGTGATAAAGCACATACTCACATCTGAAATCCACTGAATTACACACCTGGTAAAGAAATTATTTTATTTTATTTTATTTTTGTCTTTTGGCAACACCCAGTGACACTCAGGGGTTACTTCTGGCTATGCGCTCAGAAATTGCTCCTGGCTTGGGGGACCATATGGGACCCCGCAGGATGGAACCGCAGTCCATCCTAGGCTAGTGCTTGCAAGATAGATGCCTTATCTCTTGAGCCACCACTCGAGCCCCCAAAGAAATTATTTGAAATGAAAAAAATATTTTAAAAGAAAAGTTATTTATAACTTTACCATATCCATTGGAGAAATGTTTCCTTACAGCTTAAAAATGCCTATATGTATATATACATATATGTATATACATATAGATTTGGCCTATATTCTTTTTTCCCAGACTAAGATGCAAAAAAATAATTTTGGTGCTATTACTGGAAAAGAACACTATGCCTCATACTCTTTTACCATTATGCTGCATCTCTGGTCTCCACATCCTTTTATTAAATAAAGGTTTCCTCAAAAAAAAAAACTTCCCCAAAATAAAATACATTGCATTAATAGAGAGATAAGGCAAATAGGATCAACATTCAAAACCATTTCTATATGAGCAACAAACAACTTGAAAATGAAATGACTAGATCAATTCCAAGCATAATAGCACCAAAAAGAACAAAATCTAAATATATATTTAACATATTCATAAATATTTAATATAATTCTATGGTACAATAAGTCGTGCTTCAGACGCAAAAGCTGAATCCAAAATTCCCAATCCAAAAATTCCTCCTGTCATTTAAAAATATTCCAGATAATTCTGCAATGAATTTGTTTTATAAATATTGCATTTTTAGGAGTGTTCTGTTAGATGGTTTTCTAGAATTTCTTTACTGTGGGATAACTCAGTTAAAAATGCTGGAGGGATAATGATACAGGTAAGATCTTTTGCCTAGTTAGAGGCCAATCCATAGGTTAACCTTAGCTCTATCCCTAACCCAAATCCTAACCTAACCTTAACCCTAATAGGTCAGGTTTGGTCAACACATTTTATCCCCTACGCCCAGCTAGGAGCAATTTCTGGCCATACATCAGCAGTAAGTTCTGCACACAGGTGTGTGCAAAAACAAACAAACAAAAAATATGGTCAATATGACTCATTGTTTGTGAAAATATATTCCAATAATAAAAAAAATTGTATAGCCTGTGGGTACGCATTTAGATTTAAATTAATAAAAAAGTGAGTTTATGTCTCTAAATCAAACGATTTTTAAATAGTTTAAATTTTGAAGTAAAATTGGTATCAAAGAGAAATAAACTATCTTATTAATTTAAATAAAATTAAAAATATTGTTTAAAGAAGATATTCTAAAAAGTAAATATCTTTCTCTGAAAAAAATGAGAAAAAATTAGATTTACTATTGAGTATTTGGATAATCATTATTCATGTATAAATGAGATAGATAAAGATATTCAGCTTTGAAACAAAATGAATTTAAGGAACTAAATTAGATGGCTAAAAGAATATCATCCATCAAAAAGGAAATTACCTTCCATCCTTTCATTATATAGCAGTATTTTATACCTCATTAAAATGCCAAAAATGTAAGGTAGACACAATTGTTCAAAAAAAAGGAGAACGAAAAACTTTTAAGTTAGCAGGTTTTACAAAGTTACATATTCTAGTAGAGGATTATGTTGTGTATTAAAGGTAATAGGAAGATCATCAAAAATAAAACCTCCCTGTTGAGTATGAATCAAATTCCCAATTTAACATACATATTAACAATCAAGCAAGCTCCAATATATGCACGGAGCAAAATCAAAGTTCACAGCAGAAAAACCTGTAAACACTTATTCAGACACTAAATATATGACACATAATATTACTTAAATCCCCAAAGAGTTGGCTTAATATATTTTTCTATATTAAGCCTTGTATTTATAAGAGAAAGTAATGTATTTTTATATTGCTTTTGGAATTATTCCCAATTACTGCACAGTGATTTTTTTGTGCTGTAGAGACTATCCTTATAATCTAGGTAGCCTGAAATTGCCACTCTCAGAATTATTCGTAAAATATTTCTTTAAAATGAGAAAAAGGTCAACAGCATTTCTTTATTCACAAACATTAACTGACATGACTATGAGAAATGCTATTTTGAAGAAAACAATCTAAAGTAAAGCATTTTCTCTCATCACCATTTAATTTAGTCTTTCACAAGCATTAAATGAATGATTATCATAGAGTACAAAAAAATAACCTAGTGGTCCTACCATTTTCTTATCAAAATTAGATATGATTTCTATAAGAAGCTAACTATTGGGGTTAGAGTGATAGCATAGTGGGTAGAGCATTTGCCTTGCAAGCTGCAATCCTGGGTACGATCTTGGACATCATCTATGGTCCCCAAAGCTGCCAGGAGTAAATAGAAATCATTTGAAAATAGTGATTTTTTAAGATGAATTCTGCTTTGAAATAAGACATGAAACCAACAAGGTATTGTAATATTTCTTGTGTATAAAAGAAAATGTATCTCTTGTACAGAAACGAAGTGGTAGCAAAATGTTCTAGAAAATAGGAATACAAACTTCTGAATGCATACCCTCAAGAAATTCACCTTATTTTTAGGGGGGTAGGGGTTCACACCCGGCAGCATTCAGGAGTTCCTCCTGGCTCTACACTCAGAAATCACCCCCGGCAGGTTCAGGGGATCATATGAGATGTCGGGATTTGAACCACCATCCTTCTGCACGTAAGGCTAACATTCTACCTCCATGCTATCTCTACGGTCCCTAACTTTACCTTATTTTTGAGAAGAAATAGATAACAGAACTAAGTCAAAGTATACTAATATTTTTAAGCCACTTATTTGTTTGTTTGCTTGTTTGTGTTGGGGGCTACACCCAGCGGTGCTCAGGGGTTACTCCTGGCTTTGAGGCTCAGAAATCACTCCTGGCAGTCTTGGAGGACCATGTGGAGTGTCGTGCCGGGAACTGAATCCAGGTCCATCCTGGTTGATTGAGTGCAAGACAAATGCCCTACCACTGTGCTATTGCTAGGCCCATATTTTACTAGAAGATTGAAAGGAGACTTTAGAGTTTAAGCAAGAAAACTTTAGGCGTTGGAGAAATTTTACGATGGATAAGATGCATGCTTTGTAAAAAAACCAACTGGGCTTATATCTCCAGCTCTCCACATGCTCCATTGAGTCCTACCAAGCGTGACCCCCTGTGATCCCTTTACTAAATGCTGAAGGTGCACAAAGGATCATATTGTTAGACTTGAAAAAACCCACTGTTTTTGGTACTCAGATTAATATCCCTAATATCACTATTTTCCTCATTTCATCTATAATAAATATTTAGAAGAAATAAAAAGGTTTCCTTGTGGCACATCTAAATAATGAATTACCATGCAGCTGTTCAGAAAAATGAATTCATGAAATTTGCTTATACATGGATGGATATGGAGAGTATTATGCTCAGTGAAATAAGTCAGAAGAAGAGATATAGGCATAGAATGATTACACTCATTTGTGGGACATATACAAAAAAAGATAGCATGATATTACTATCCAGAGACAACAGAGATGGGGGCCAGGGAGCCAGTTCATGATAGGAAGCTTGCCACAAAGAGGAGAGGAGTACAATTTAAATTAGAGAAGTAACTGCTATGACAATGATAGCTGGAAATAACTGGAAATCCCTCTGGACAAGAATGGATTGGGTGCTGAATAAAGATAGAGATTTGCATGATACCCCTTCAGTAACAATATTACAAACCGAAGTGTCTAAAGGAAAAAAAATAGAAATAGAGTGAGACTAAAAGAGAGAGAGGGGAGAGAGAGAGAAATCTGCTACAGAGACAGACAGGGGAGAAATCAGAGGGTTAGCATGAGGGAAACTGAGGACATTGGTAGTGAGACTATACAAAAGTAGAGAGATATGTATTGGACATTTTATGACTAAAACTCAATCATGAACAGCCTTGTAACTGTGCATCTTACAGTGATTCAAATAAAGGATTTATTTATTAATTAAAAAGATGTTTCAATTATTAAAATGATCTAAAGTGAGAACTAAAATGCAACAAAGATTGAAACCAAAGACATATGAAGTGTAGATTTACAATTCTATTAACCTGAGTCCGATCTTTACTGTTTATTTTCTTCCCTGAGCTTCAGTTACATTTGTCAATGAATATTTGTAATATTTAAATATTTGTAAATGAGTAAATTTGGACAAAGTGAATGTTTTTTTTAAGTTTCTCACAACAACAGAAGTCTTTCTTCAAATGGAAATTCATGTAGGGATGCAATATATATTTTACATGTCCATAAACAGAGTATGAAGTGTTCATACAATAATCAAGCACCATGGGAGGCAAATTGAAAAGCGCTGAGCCAGCTGGTGCCACACAATCCTATCACGGGGGAATCCTCAAATTGGTAATGTTTTATTAATCATTACAGCAACATATATTGGCATCTCTGCTGCTGCACATTTCAAATACTCTATTCATATACTCAGCTAACTTTACTAAATGGCAAATAAGGTCACTCATAGACCCATCTAACTTTACTAAGTAGAAATATGAATTAGTTTGCTGATTTGTAATTATCATGCCACTTATAAATAATAAAACGAGAATTCAAACCCAGAACAATGTGACTAATAACTTCATGCTGATTCTCACAAGTGTTAATATTTGTTAAATATATACTAAATAGTAGGCCCTGTGATATATTAGTATTTGCAAATGTTAGGTAAAAATGAGGTCTAATGTCATTTTGCAAATGTGGAAGAGCAACCTTTTCATAGTATGCCTTCAAAAGTTATTTATGTATTCCTCTCCTTTGACATAAATAAGCTATTCCATAAAATTGAATCTTCAATTTCACCTACATTCTATTATTGTTAGTAGTAAATGTCATCAGTTGTTAGAGGTTAGGCTGCTTTGTAAAATTTTAGTCTTTGTGCATCTGTGAACATATATTTTTATTATGGGTTAATTAACATAGTTTACATAGTATTAATGTTCATGGTATACATTATTGATAATTGATATTACTGCAGACCCTCCACCATAGTCCCAGTGTTACATCTACTTTCATCTTCTTTCCCTCCAATCCACTTCTGTTTGTTAATTAGGTTTGTAATTCAAGCCTAGAGGGATTATGTTTGATATTCTATTCCTTATTTTATATATGTATGATAAAGCTAAAATTATAATATGGATAAATCTCAGTTCTCATAAAGATAGTTTCACTCCTTTATAAAAGTATTGATAGACTACTCAAGAATTTAGGGGCCAGAACGGTGGCACAACAGTGGGGCATTTGCCTTGCATGCAGCTGACATAGGACAGACCAGAGGGTTTGATCCCCTGGCATCCCATATGGTTCCCGGAGACAGGAGTGATTACTTAGCACATATCCAGAGTAACCCCTGACCATCACAGGGTGTGGCCCCCAAAAAAAAAACAAACAAAAAATTTAAAAAATAATTTAAATATAGTCATTATTATTATTCTGACACTGTAAGTAAAAATTGCACTAAGCCGGGGGTCCTCAAACTTCTTAAACAGGGGGCCAGTTCCCTGTCCCCACAGATCATTGGAGGCCGGATTATAGTAAAAACAAAAACTACGAACAAATTCCTATGCACACTGCATATGTCTTATTTTGAAGTGAAGAAACAAAAACAGAACAAATATAGTATGTGGCCTGCGGGCCATAGTTTGAAGACTCCTGCCTAAGCCAACAAAATAGATCTGTAATTAATATATGGGGAAGTTATTAAAAATCATTTAAAAAGAATATATTCATCCACGGTGTTTATAAATACTGAAAGAGTAAAACTTATAATCTAAATACTCTAATCATTGAATATTAACATATTCATATATAGAAGCTATAACTTGACTAAGGAATATATGACCCTCCAAGAACAAACATACTATGTGAGACGATTTTCAAAATTATTTTAATGTTTATAAATCCATTAAAACGCTATGCTTTGGATTTTTCTTAGACCTTCTTCAATTTCTCCCAAATAGAACATAAAAAAGTGATTTTAAAGAGTTATTGAAGCTCATGTATTAAAAATAAAGTGCTGGATTTCATCCAGAAGCAAACTGGTAATTGTGTTAAAATGTGGATGCTGAAAATCTCTCCCGGAGCTGCCTCTTGAAGTTGACCAGGTCATGCTAGTGACTGCCAAAAATCCAAAATTGGCACTTCTTCTCAAGTCAAAGGATAGGGGTTGGCCAGCTGGAAAATTGCCTTAGGAGCTCCAATAATTTGAAAATCATCAACATAAATTTTCTCTCTAAAAAGAATGCTTCATCTGGGGGAACTAAAGCACTATTCCAGAGAACTGTTGACACATAGGTACTTTACCGACAGCACATCCAAGTATTGACCTGGATTTATGCTTACAGATCCAAAACTGACACCCACTTGGAAAGAATGGAAACACAGTTCCATTTCCAATAAAATTCAAAGGTATTTTTAATCCATATTAAAAACTAATAAGATTGGGTAAAGTTTCTGTAGTTCCCTGTAGTAAATTGTAGTAGACTACAGTAAACTGTAAAGCAAAAAGCAACTTCACCTGATTGCAATGTATTGTCATAAATACTTCTAAACGAAAAGAATTTTTGTAAGGGATTGTTGAAGGTAGGCAAGATTCTTATTCAATTTCTGGAATTTTTGTACTCTAAATCAAGTAATATAAGCTATTTAAAGAACAGCATTTCAAAGTATTCTTTGATCTTCTCATTCCATCCTATCAGAGAATTCTTAACACTGAAGAGCTCAGCGTTTTTGTTTAGCTTTGTTTTAATCTGCTTTTTGATCTTTTTTTTTTAACTTCAAGAATTAATGGTCATGCATTTTATGACAGTGATAAAAAATATTCAAAAATTCTTCCTTTGGAACATAGGTTGCTAAAGTGATGGCAATTAACTGAGAAGACAAAAATCTTCTGAGAATGATTTTTATTTTCTTTCAAGCTTGATTTTAATGGTATTCTCATAAATGCTTTTATTTGGTATTAATGTATGTATTTAATTAACCAGAAGTGCAATGTTTTACAGTGAAGAAAAAAAGTTTCATGTCAAAATATTCCCATTTAATAAATGATGGCACCAGTGCATGAAACTATTCTACAAACCTAAGGAAAAATTACTACATTATCATAATATACTTTCAAATAAATCATAACAATTGATTCTTATATCAGTCCTCTACATGACTAAGAGGGGAATCACTAGTCAGAATTGATAGATGAAGAAACAGATATTACTGTTTAATTGTTAGTATGGTGTAGGGCTTCAGTTAAATAGAATGAATTCACTAAGAATTTTGACACTAATAATGTTGGAAAGCAAGGGATTTCGGCAAGTATTGAAGCAATCAGAAACAAGCAGGAGATTGGTCAGATATTAAGAGCCACAATATTCATATAGGTAACTAATTTTAAATGTTACATTTATGCATGTTACCTCTATTTAAAATATTTAGTTCTGGGGCCGGAGAGATAGCATGGAGGTAGGGCATTTGCCTTGCATGCAGTAGGACAATGGTTCGAATACTGGCATCCCATATAGCCCACCAAGTCTACCAGAAGTGATTTCTGAGCATAGAGCCAGGTGTAACACCTGAGCGCTGCCAGGTGTGACCCCCCCAAAAATCAAAATAAATTAATTAATTAAATATTTAGTTCTTTTAAACCTTGACAGCTTGGAGCTAGAGAGATATTATGGAGATTAAGACATATACCTTGTATGTGAACAGCAAATTTGATCCCCAGAAATTCAAGCTTCCCTGAGCACTATCAGAGGAGTACTAGATGCTCCTGAGCACTGAGTGTCTCAAGTAATCATGGCACTACAAGGTTCAAACATCACTGTATCATTTCTCCAAGCACTAAGTATTGTCCAAGAACTGCAGGAATTGGCTTCTGGACAAAACCTGGGAAGCTCCACACTAAAAAGCAATCAAAGAAGCAAAAATAAATAAAACAAAACAAAAAAAATAAAAAAAAAACAGAAAATGTCTGTCTTTTGATGCCCAAACATATAAATAAACTGATTCGCATCTACTTAAACTTTATCAGGATTTAAAAAATTGTTTATGGTTTGGAAACATTTCAGTTTGACTTAGTAGTAAAAGGGAATTTAACAATAAACAAAAAGTAAGCAATTCATTCAATTAATATTTATTAAATAGTCTATATATAAATTGCTTTTTTTTTCTTTTTTTGTTTTTTTGGGTCACACCCATTTGATGCTCAGAGGTTACTCCTGGATAAGCGCTCAAAAATTGCCCCTCCCTTTGGGGGACCATATGGGACACCGGGAGATCCAACTGTAGTCCTTTCTTGGCTAGCGCTTGCTAGTGCCACCTCGTCGGACCCCATGAATTGCTTTTTATACTACAAATATTGTCTTCATAATATAGTGTGTGTGTATGTGTGTGTGTGTAGTAAATATAGTGAGCCCTGCCACCTTCCTGTCAGTTCTTAGTTCATTAACCCCTCTGATCTATTTTTTTGCATATTTTTTCCTGCTTGTATCTACATTCCAGACACTAAAATGCACTTCATTGACAGCTTGGAGTAGGTCCGTTTTCATCAAATACATCATTTCCAGTGCTTGAAACAATGTCTTTGTATTATAAATACCCAGCTTATATTTGAGAAAAAGTAAGTATCTAATTAGAAAATAACATTTTATATGGCAAAGTAATTTTGTCTGTGTACTTTCAAGCTCAGAAAAATACTACAATGCTACATTTTGATATGTTAGAAAACATAGTCCTATAATGCCCAAATCCACAGTTCATACAATAGAAAAATCAGTGTTCACAGATGAAAATAATTGTTGAAAGAGAGCAATGTTCTCAAGATGTCTTCAATACCTTCCACTCAAGAGACCAAGTTTCATTTGCTTTGTTCATTCTATATTCCAGATGTAGTCAGAGCAAGCACCAGGCCCACACAAAATTTCAGTGAGGTTTTGTTTCAAAATCAATGAAATATCAAAAACTATAAACAAATCCTCCTACTTAGCTCCTTGAGTCAGTTCAACTGGTTACAAAATCTAAGTGTATGGAGGTGGAGGGAGGACAACTCGGTGATGGGAATTCCCCTGATTCAATGTTTACATGTACCTGGAACATTACTGTGAATGATATGTTAACCACTATGATTAAAATTTTAAAAAATGGCAAAATAAAATAAATAAAATAAAAAAACAAAATCTAAGTGTATGTTTCCACACAATTAGACTACAAACACTAATTTTATTTATTTTTTATTTAAACACTGGTTACAAGTTTGTTCCTAATGCAGTTATTTTTCCCCAGATTCAGACACAAAAGAGAAGAGAGCTGGAAGTTCCAGCTCACCTCATGAAGCTCACCACAAATAGTGATGAGTTTAGATAGAGAAATTACTACATTTTGAACTGTCCTAATAATGAGAATATATGAGGGAAATGGAGAGCCTGTGCAGAGTACAGGTTTGGGGTGGGTGGTTGGAGGGAGATTTGGGACAATGGTGATGGGAATGTTGCACTGGTGATGGGCGGTGTTCTTTACATGACTGAAACCCAAACACAATTATGTATGTAATCAAGGTGTTAAAATAAATTTAAAAAAATTGCTCATGATCGAGTTACAGTCATATATTGTACAACAACTTTCACCAGTGTGCTTTCCAAAACCAATGGACTCAGTTTCCCTCTGAGTAGCCCTGATGCCTTCTCCTCTCATCTACCCTCTCCCACCTGCTTTAGGGCAGGTAATATCTTTCTCTCTCCTCTTTTTCCTTTTACTCTTCTTGTTTTTAACTTTAGTTTTTTAATCACCAATGTTTACAAAAATTTTCATACACAGGTTTCAGTCATAGAATGAATGTACACCACCCTTCACCAGCGTGATATTCCCACCACCAATGTCTTCCTGTTTCTCTCCCCACCACAACCTCCAGTCTGTCTCTCAGATAGCATTCTGCCTCTCTGTAAGGTATGCCAATTACATGCAATGGTGCTCAAACTACGGCCCGCGGGCCACATACTGTATTTGTTCCCATATTGTTTCTTCACTTCAAAATAAGATATATGCAGCGTGCATAGGAATTTGTTCGTAGTTTTTGTTTTTACTATAGTCCGACCTCCAACGATCTGAGGGACAGTGAACTGGCCCCCTGTTTAAAAAGTTTGAGGATCCCTGTTAGGAATGTTTTTTGCCCGTCGTCCCAGCTGAATCTTCCAGGTGGGGGCGATAAAGGAGGAAATAAATAGCTTGTTGGGGAGGCGTGAGGGACTTTTTTGGCAGAGCTGACCGCTGCTTCGAGTTGCTTTTTGGAGCTGGCTTCAGACTGACAAAGGACTCTTTTCGCCGAACCTTTTGTCCCCTAATCTTTTGTCTGTGTGGATTATTTACTCTGGATATTATTAGCAAAGTCTCCCCCAAAAGGGGGTACGGAAGAATGGGAATTAATTTATTTTTCTGGGAGCTATTTGTGGACTCAGAAACAATCAATAAGGGGTTCAGTTTCAACCAACACCTCTCTACCTCACTATCATTGTCATGGAAGTTGTCATTGTGGTTAGTGTTCTAGCTGCACTCACTGCTCTTTGTGGTAAGGTTCATGGGTTTATGTCATGAGCTGTTCCTCTCAGAGCTCAGTTCTGCTGTCTTTGAATTTTATTGCTATACTGTATTTTAGTTTTCCTATATCTCGCAGATGTGTGAGACTATTCTATTTATCCCTCTCCCTCTGATTCATTCCATTCTGCATACTGAACTCTATGTCCACTAATATATTGGAAATTTTTATGACTTCATTTTTCCTAGGAGCTGCATAGTATTCCATGTGAAAATGTACCATAGTTTCTTTAGCCACACATCTGTTGGTGGGCACCTGGGTTGATTCCAGATTCTGGCTATTGTAAATAGCGCTGCAATAAACATAGAGGTGTAGAGGGCATTTTTATATTGTGTTTTTGTATTCCTAGAGTATATCCCTAGAAGTGGTATTGCGGGATCAAATGGGAACTAAATTTTCAGCTTTTTGAACAATATTCATGTTGTTTTCCATAATAAATTTGCTAGAGGTCATTTCCATCAGCAATGAATGAGAATCCATTTCTCCTAACATTCCTGCCATCACTAGTTGTTCTTTTTTTTGTTTGTTTGTTTGTTTTTGTTTTTTGGTGTTTTGGTTTTTGGGTCACACCCAGTGACACTCAGGGGTTACTCCTGGCTATGCACTCAGAAATTGCCCCTGGCTTGGGGGACCAAATGGGATGCTAGGATTCAAACTACTATCCCTCCTGGATCAACTGAGTGCAAGGCAAACGCCCTACCACTGTGCTATCGCTCCTGCCCACTGGTTGTTACTGTTCTTTGTGACGTGTGCCAGTATCAATGGTGTGAGATGACACTTTATTGTTGTTTTGCTTTGCATCTCCTTGATAATTAGCGATATGGAACATTTTTATGTGCCTTTAGGCCATCTGCATTTCTTCTTTGAGGAAATGTTTATTTGTTCTCCCCATTTTTAATCGGGTTATATATATTTTTTAAGTATCTTAGATAGTTCTTTATCAGATGGGTATTAAGTAAACAGTTTGTCCCACTCTGTAAGTAGCCTTTGTATCCTAATCACTGTTTTCTTTGAAGTGCAGAAGTTTCTTATATTAATGTAGTCCCATTTGTTTATCTCCACTTCCACGTGCTTGGACAGTTTTGAAGAAACAACTAATTTTTAATTTAAAAAATGTTATTCTGTAAATGTGGTAAAATCTGTAGTAGAACTTATATATTTGTAACCTATCATAAATTTTGATACAGATTATGATACATAGTATACATTTTTGTTTTGTTTTGTTTTGTTTTCTTGTTTTTCGGGCCACACCGTTTGATGCTCATGGGTTACTCCTGGCTAAGCACTCAGAAATCGTCCCTGGCTTGGAGAGACTATATGGGACGCCAGGGAATCGAACCACGGTCCTTCCTTGGCTAGCACTTGCAAGGCAGACACCTTACCTCTAGCGCCATCTTGCTGGCCTCCATATTACATATTTTAAAGTAATTTTTCTATTTCTAATTATAAAAAAATATTGCCAGGCTTCTCTAGTTTGTGAAAATACATTTCAATTTTTCCGGTGTATTCAGACTATGACAAAATATTCTAAGTACATATATACTTATATATACTTACTAAAATTGACATTAAAATTACAGGTGAAGTCCACCTAAATTAACAAATTGGTGGAAGAAGAAATAAGATTTTTGGTTGAACACTATGATTTTATTTAATAGAATTTTAGGGTATATATATATATATACACACATATATATATGTATATATAGTACATTTTAGTGCTATCTATTTCATTGAATGTTACCTTTGTATTCACTAGAGATCTAGATTCCTGATATCTTATGACTTCACCTGCCTTTAATTCCTGTGATATCTAATCACTAAAGATGATTTTTAAATCTAAACTTATAATCTCCTGGTTGTATTCACGTGCATATTTTAAATAAATATATAGATAGATAATAAAATAGGATAAATAGTTATCCTGAATGAGCTGTATTTTATTTATTTTTCATATATTATTCACTTAACATTGCATATTTATTATTAAATTTATTTTAGAGTTTAGGTATTTTTTATTTTTTTATCAGCACCCAACAACTAGAATTCATTTCTCTATATCAATGTATTACCTATAGGTTTTTTTGTTTGTTTGTTTGTTTTTGGGCCACACCCGGTGATGATGCTCAGGGGTTAATCCTGGCTATTCGCTCAGAAGTCGCTCCTGGCAGGCACGGGGGACCATATGGGGAATCAGGGGATCGAACCGCGGTCCGTCCTAGGTTAGCGCAGGCAAGGCAGGCACCTTACCTCCAGCGCTACTGCCCAGTCCCCATATTACCTATAGTTTTATAAAAAAAAAAAAAAAGCAAAAACAAAAAAAACAAACACATATATGCTAGAGCTGAAATGATAGCACGGGGGTAGGGCATTTTGCCTTGCACGTGGCCAACCCAGGACAGGCCTGAGTTTGATTCCGGCATCCCACTCCATATGGTCTCCAGAGCCTGCCACTAGTGATTTCTGAGAGCAGAGCCAGAAATAACCCCTGAGAGCTGCTGGCTGTGGCCCCCAAACAAACAAAAAACAACTGATATATATCCTGTCATCATTCATCTGATTGGATTCTTCTACTCTTTCTAATAAGAATTTATATCATAATCCTTTGAGGTTTTTCAAAAAATATATAATTCCTACCTAATGTGTCTTATTTTCAACTGCATAAAATTACTTTGCTCCTTTATCTAACAAACTTTTATACCATTTTAAAAAGTATTTAATGATATAAGGAAATGATACCCACCTGCCTTAATACATAATTCAATAAAAATACTTATTCAATAAGAACGTTTCATCACTAGGAGTAAAACTAGCAACTGGTATAAAATATGCATAAAATTTTATTTAAAAAATGTAACTCCCTTTTCATTTATAAAGAATTTTTCTTCTTTGACCTGTAGTAAGTTATAATAGGATATTTTATATTGTTAAGCATTCTTGCATTCCTGAAATAAAACCCACTTGGTCATGGCATATTATTCATTTTATGTAGTACTGGAGTTTATTTTCTGGATTTTATTTACTGTTTTACATTAATATTCATAAGTCAGATGCTATATCGCTTTATCATTTTCTTTTTTGTGGTGCCTTTGTCAGATTTTGAAGTCAATGTCATATTAGTTTGGGTTTTCTTAAGGATTGTAGTGCTTTCTTTATTTTTTATGCCTGAAACAATTTAAGTTGCATAGGAATTACCTGTTCTTTGAAGGTTTGAAAACATTCATCCGTGAAATTCTTTGCTATTTTTACAAGAAAACCCTAATTTAATAATAAAATGAATTTCTTCCATGATCATTGTTTTATTTTAGATATTTATATCTTTGAATCTATTTTGGTTATTTTCAATTTCTAAAAACCTTTATATAGATTTGTTACTAATTTTAATTGGTCATCTATAGAGCAATATGAGTTGTAGAAATGGAAATTTAAATTTTAAAAATATAAGAGCTTATCAAAAGCGTTTTCTTGGATATTAACAGGACATTTTGCATGTCTTTCAAAAGATATTGTAATAAAGATATTTTCAAAGCATATTTCATGGATTCTAAGAGAAAAACATAAAAAGAGGATCCATGGTTAATTAGTAAATGTTTTAAATAAATATTAATGTGCTCTTTCTGGTTTTTTTTATTGAAACTATTGGTATTTACAAAATCCTTCATAGCTGAATTTCAGATATATAATGAATCAGGATCATTCCCACCAAACAGTTTCAACCGCTCCCCACCAATGTTCCCACCAACTTTAGCCCCATGGCCTGCCTGTATAACAGGCTGATTTAAGTTTAGATTGTTAAAAGTTCAAGTCTCTTGTTTCTATTGACTTTGGCTTGGATATATAGTTCTGCCCTTTTTTTCTCCATCAATGCACCTGAGACCACTTGGTCTAATCCCCCATTTTTTTCTTTTTCTTCTTAATTTTAAAACATTCTTATAGTGAGCAATCTAGTGGTAGTCATGGCTTCCAAACACATTCTACACCTGTTTCTGTGAATAAAAGCATTAGAAAATTATTATAGACATTTATATAAGAATAGATTGAACACCTACTCAATCTAACTAGCTGTATCTCTTGTGTAGGTCTCTTTGAGTATAGACAAGAATATAAGCTTTTGTGTTTCTCCGTTTCCACTCAGTTCCTTCTCTTCTCCTTATTATACTCTGGGGCTAATGGTGTTTGAGACAACTACAATTTAAACTATTGTATTTCTTCATGCAGTTATTCTAAATACCATTATTCTGTACTTATCCCTCTTCCTTACTTCATTTAGCATAATATTTTCTAGTTTCATCTATGTTGCTGCAAATTTCATGCTAGCATTATTCCTTATAGCTATATATTATTCTGCAGAAAATATGAACCGCATCTTCACAATCCACTAGGTTATTATTTGAGGTCTAGGTCGATTCCAAGTCTTAGCTACAGTAATGAGTGCTACAATGAGTCGTGGCATACATACATTCTTTTGAATAAATATTTTTCTGTTCTAATGATAGATAAACAAAATAGGTGTTGCTAGTTATAGACAACTCAATTTTGAGTTTAGTAATAAGTCTTCATACTCTTTTTGATAGGGGTTGAAACAGGCAG
>PVKC010016625.1:6317-20544 GCA_004027635.1 Crocidura indochinensis
AATTAAACCTGAACAACTCGAGTTAGAAATAACCAGCCCTCTGCACAACCAGAAATCTAAGTATAACTTCTAACTCCTTGAAACTGGCCTCACTGTTTCCTTAGGGGATTGGTTTCAGGAACACACACACACACACACACACACACACACACACACACACACACACACACGTTATAAAAAAAGACCTCAGCTACTCAAGTCTCTTATAGTCTGACTTCCTTCATGGTTGAATTCATAGCTTCAAATTCCCCAGAAAGAAATGGTTTCCTCTCAATAGACCTGTGCAATTCAAATCCTATTTTTACAGAAGTCAACAATAATTTCAGACAGGGTCTATGACTTTAATAGGGATGTTTAAAATAAAATATAATTCTCATGTAGACAGATGAAAGTTCAGTGAGGTTTTAGTTTGTTTGAAATTACTGCATAACCTTAAGCAAGACCCTTGAAGATGGACTCATCACTTGTGAGAAATAAAAATAACTGGCACAAGAATGCTTAGCCTGGTGTTTAAGACTGCAGTAAATATTTATCTCCCTTCACCTGAAATGTAGAAGTTAGGGGGTTTTTTTCCCTTGATGCTCCTTCTATTCAAAGCACCTGTTCTTTCTTCCTCCTCTCCCTGACAACTTGACTCAGCACCCTGTCCCTCATGGCATGCAGTGAGTTCATCTGTTCAGCAATGATAACACAGCTCCTAGGAAGAGCCCACAGAGCAGTTTTCCTGAATTCCTGTTGCCTGAGTGAATTGGGCAGCTCCAGCACACACTACATGGAGACTCCTCAAGGTCTGGAGGGAAATGGCAATCAGGAAATAGCAAATAACATTTCTAAGATAGAAACAGCCCAGGACTCTCTGACCCCTACCAGACAGCTGTGGCCTCTTTGGGGGAAACCTAGAGGTACCGAATGGCTTTTCAAGATGAACACTGAACCAGTAGGATTCCATTTCAGTATAGAAGAGCCTGTGAATACAGTTTTAATCTCATTCTCACTGGATATTTGAGGGGTGGGGGGTGTATAAGGTTTTGTGTGTTTAAGTGTTGGGTTTTTTTTAGGATGGGAGTGTTGTTTTCTTTTAAGCAAGTAAATTAAAATATGAGGACCTAAACTGACCAGTAGTCATTAGCATTTATTCAACTTCAACCTTGTGATTTGTTAAGTGTAACCTGATTTCTAAAGAGTGATGGTTGATGGCAGAGGCAGGAGGAATTAAACCTGTACAATAGTTTGTTAAAATGTTGAACTTCCACGTCTACCTTTTTCTATGGTAGTGCCCCCAAACAGAAAGTCCAAACTCAGAAAAGTCTCATTTTGAGTTTTACCCCATTTTTCCTAGGAAGCTTCAGAGTCTTAAAGTCATATTCTAACAGCTCCAATGAGAAAATAGCTCAATTAAATTATAACTAACAAGCAAAATTTATCTGGTCCCCATTAGTCCTAGACTCCCTCCTCTTCCCTGAAAGTCCCACCCAGACTGACGTCCAGTGTTTGGAAGAGAATGAAGTCGGTTAAATTTACAAGATGACTTGGAAAGTAATTAAGAATTAGATTTTTTTATAAAGTGAGAGTTAAGAGACGGCTCCATTTAAATATGGCCTGGCTATTTATAGATTATACCTTTGACAACTGCTGTTATTATGCATGCCTTCCTGCAACTGTGTTCAGGTTTTCTATTTTGGATAACTGGTTTGGTAAGCTATTCCTCTGTTGGTATGGACATGCAAAAGTTTGACTTAATCTGTTGCCTTTCATTTCCAGGGCCCTAATTCTGTCATGATCATCCTTGTCATGCTGTTGAATATCGGGTTGGCCATTCTTTTTGTTCACTTTCTAACTTGAGTGGCATTGGGAAAGGTAAGCATACAGCCTTAATTTCTACCTAAAAGTCCTACTATGTAATATTTTTCTCATATTCAAATGTATGTTTTGTTATTTGTAAAAAAAAAAAACTGCATATTGTCCTTCACTTTAATTTTGGCTGTGCCTGAATGTGATTCAACATAGTTACTTAATGCTATAACTGTTTTGACCCTTCAGTGAAGTCATGACAACTAGTGATGTTAGCCCAGAGTTCTCTGCAGTGGTGTCATCCGCCCTTTAAATGGCACACACCAGTCAGACTCAGAGGGAAAGAGGCTTGGAATTAGAATGGGATCGCGAGAGAGATGAAACTTGGAAAATGCAGCCCGAGGATCTGTTCGGTTCCCCCCCGGGAGTGCTTTGTGGCTTTGGGGTCCTTTGAGGGCTGAAGCACACAGCCGTGGTGGAAATGCAAAACTTAATAATCGTTCTCTCTTAAAATCTGCTGAAGCGTCCCCATCCGGTGAAGTTCTTGGCAATGGTGACTCCATCTGTCCTAGCAGAGTGTGACTAAACTGGAAATGTATGGAGCTGCATTTTTTTTTTATTATTGATGGAAGTCAACAGCTGCCTTACCATTTTATCATCTGACGTTTTTAGTAGGGAGCTGGAGAAACAAACCACCCGAGGAATGCAGGCGGAGGATTATGTTGCTGTGCCACTGTTCCAACATGCACTTCTGTCTCATTAAAAGGAAAAGGTAGCAGCACCGTTCCCCAGTCTTATGCCATGACCTGCTGCTGTAACATCTTCTGGAATATTCTGGGAGAGAGTGTTTCATTTGCTTGTGCACGACTTTGTTCATTTTTGCTATTTATCTCAATCTGATGGATCTTTCTCTACCCGCACTCAGTCCTGGCTGGATGAAACACACGTGTTGCACCTCCAAGAAAAAGAAACAACAAAAATTCTAGAGAAAATGTGTTTATTTTGATAGCCATGTGTCGTTTTTCATGTCATGTAGTCCCTGAATTTGTAAATGGCTGTGTATCCTTCAAATCTAGTCATTTGAAGACCTGGCCCTTTCTAAAAAATCATTTGAAATGTTTTTTTTTTTTCAATATGATTGAGATTGTATAAATGCACTTAGGAGGTGATAGTTGTTTTTTTTAAAAAGCTGCAAGACAACAGAATTCTAAGAAGTATAGCCAAAATGTTGCATGGATTGCAGTAATCAGTATTTGGTTTCATTGCTGACGTACTTTACAACCAAATAAAATCTTGTCAGTGGCTATGTTAATTCCCATGAAAGTTAAGCAAGATGCTATTAATAGCCTATCTTTTTTTTTTCTTCCTCAACTCAAATTTTCATTGAATACAATCCAGTAAAGCAAACAGCTCTGTGAAATCATCGCTTCTCAGTTTTATGCCTTTCATGTTTTTCAAAGTCCTTTTGTCGTTGTATTTCAGGGTAAGACACTTTCATTTAAATGTCTTCCAGAAGTCCTTTGTCATTCTGACATTATCTGATTTTTTTTTTGCTATTTCTAATGTATCCTTTATTACTCAGATGCATGCTTAGAGAAACTACATGGTCTTTACTTTTAAAAAAAAATTTATTTAAAAAGAAATCAGGGTAAGAAAGGTTTCTGTTAAATCTCTCTGAAATATTACACTACAAAGAAGGAATTAGGCCTGCATATGTTCACAATCTGCAGAGTCTCATCAGATTCTCTTTGCCATATTTGCTACTTTTCACTTCAGAGTGAAGACAGCTCACATGTTAGCACAGGTGTGGACTGAATGCTTGATCACCTGGAGGGTAATAACCCGGTGGTGTGTTTTGCAGAAGTACAATATGTTGGGAATCGTGGGTGTGACCAATATGGAATAAAGAAGAATGCAGAAAGAGAGCAAATGAAAGTTGCAACTTGTATATTTGTTTTTTACATTTTGCTTTGACTTTGAAATCTAGGAAGGACCTTTTGACCCAAGAAATGTTTAAGTTCCTGTGTCAGTCCCAGTACTGTCACAGTTCCTTCCTAACCCCAGAGCTCTTTATGCTGGAAAGCTGATTTTTTTAAATAAAAATATTTAATCTTCTTAAGTGTCTATTTAAGATATGTATTGCTTTGGAAATAATGGGTAACAGATAATAAAGGTTATGTTTATAAAATGAGCATGTTGGTTCCATTTATAAATATATGTATGATTTATAAGCTTTTTTAAAAACAAAGCTCAAATTGTTGGTATTTTTCTAAAATGTGCACAGCTGTATTTTACATGAAAGGCTCTTTCTAATGGGTTGTTATACTGTACTCTACATTTTGGACAGCACATGAAGTCTGCCAATGTACTTAATAAAACATGACTTTGTTTATTTAAAGTTTCTTGCTGTGAAAAAGAACTCTCCCTACCTATGAGTTCATTTTATTTATAATCCTTGAAACCAAAATGTATAATGTACAGTTTTCACAACTGTATCTGTGCTAATTAAAAAAATTGGTTACTAATAAAGTTGCAGGTGTGTTCTTTGTGAGTAAATTACTGTCTCGAGAAATGTGACCGCTTTTGCCTATAGTAGTGTTGAAAGAAAAAACTGTAGAAAATTAGCAATAGACATGACAGTGGTATGGATATAATCAAAGAAGACACATGGCAGAGATAATTATCCAACACCACTATTTCCTTCTACATTTTTCACATCCTGTGTCTTTCAAGAAAAACTTTGTCAACATACTAAAGAAATGTTTACCTACCCATCTTCCTTAAAAGGGTATAAAAATGAAAGACTTCTGCCATAATCTGGTACCCTTCATATTGTGGAGCTTCCCAGACTTAATTTTCCCTTCTTTTCCCTAAATAAAGTTGCTTCATATTGTGGAGCTTCCCAGACTTAATTTTCCCTTCTTTTCCCTAAATAAAGTTGCTTCTGGATTTAAAGAGTAAAATGTCAAATAAGACTCAATGCTAAGTGCCTTTTTAAATTGGATTAGTACCCTATCCAGGTTTTTTTTTAATTAGCTCCTTTTTATTTTTAAGAAAAACTCCCAAGTTGAAAGAAAAATATCTCTCCTGCATAAGTACTTTCCAACTAATTGAAGTATTTTACCATTGTGCTGTGCTACCTACTGCTTAGGCATACTTCTAGAAGCTTTGACACATCATACAGTTGAATAAAACTTAGTGCCAGAGCACTTACAGCCACTGGGCTCCCTTTGAAGACTTTCTCCATGTTAGCCTTGGCTGGTTCTACACACAGTTAGCTTCCTCTGGAGTGTAGTCGCAGGGCCTCCTCCAAAAAAGCTTGGTGTAGCCAACTCAGATCTCTTAAATCCTTAAAGCAGTCACTCCTGTTGAGAGCTAAAATATTGGCGACCCTACAGAGGTAATACACAATTATCCCCTGGGTATATTCAAAGACTTAAAGAATAGATTCGTAGCAATTCCTAAAAGAGCTCAAAACAGACTGGAACAGGTGGGAAAAGCACAGGATGCTAGAAAGATGACTGATTCCAGAATAATTATTGAGCTCAACAGAGCCAAACCACATTTGAATGGCAGAAGCCAAAGGCTGGGTGGTTGAAGACTATGGTTGAGGAAATTGTAAAATATTCCCCATGCCCTTTAAATGCACTAACTCTTTCAAGAATTGGGGAAAGAAGGCTCCCTAGGCATGCATAGAACCTGCAGCCCAAGTCCTGTGCTTTGTTTTGTGACCTCATCTTTCCAATTTAGTAGCTACAGACATGGTCCCTTCCAGCTATACAGTGCAACAGTTAGTCAGGTTATGTTTGGTTATCCCAGGCTTGAAAACCATCTACATTTAACATTTGCTCTTACTGTAGGCAAAGAACAAAACTTTGCTCTGTAGTAGTTTCTTAAAGGCTGTTTATTTGTGGAAATAGAAAGAAATAAAAACATGACAGGTCATGGTTCTTTTTTTTTATTCTATGCCTTTCCCTCATTTATAAAGTGAGCATAACTTTATAGCACCAACCAAGCACCGTGATTTTTGAGGAGAAAATGAGCTTATTTGTGATAAATGCTTAAAAGAGTGACCATAATTTGGTAGCTATACATTTTAGCTTTATGAATTGGAAGAACTAAATAAAAATTCAAAATTGTGTCTAAATCATATTTTAAAAAATATTGTGGCTGGAAGATTGTATAGCAGTTAGGTCACGTGCTTAGCATACACCCAAGTGAGAATTGATTTAGAGTTTGGTTTTGATATTTTGGGGCAAGGAAGAAGCACATCAAGGAATGCTCAGGGCTTACTCTAGGCTTTATGCTCAGAGATGTCTCTCCTGGGAGTGCTGGAAGAATATATGCAGCTCTGGAGGCTGAATTCTTGTCAGTCAAGTTCAAGCACAGCACACTGTCCACTGTACAACCTCCCCAGCTCTGACTCAAGTTTGAATCTATGCACCATGTTGTTCCCTGAGCATTGCTGGGCACAGCTCTGGGGACGCCTAGCACTGGTGGAAAACCCAGATATTCTTTTCATGATGCAAGAAGCACATCTTTGGGTCCTTGTGTTGAACCACCGACCCTATTAGCCAAAAACCATCATTGGAACCTTTTTCTTGAGTCCAGAGTGTAATTTAGGTAAAATATATGTGGGTGTTTTTTTTATACTGCATCTCAGTGTTCCTTATAATTTCCTCAGTATTTTCTTGAATCCATGTATGAATTAGGCAAACTAATTGTAGAATTAGCACAAAAATAAAAGTTTGAGATTTGTGTAGCCTAATGGTGAATAAAGTCTTTTCTTACTCTTTTTTATTTTATTTTATTTTGGGGGGTGCCACATCTGGTGGTGCTCAGGGATCACCTCTAGCTCTGAGCACAGAACTTACTTCTGGCAGTGGTAGATGACCATCAAAGATACCAGGAATTGAACCCCGATTGACTGCATACAAGACAAACACCCTATCTATATTATCACTCTTGTCCACCAACACCAATCTTTGTAAATAATTTGGAAATAATTTGGAAGAATTTAGAAGATGAGATAGTCAGTGTAATAAAATTACATTGATTTTTACAAATGCTTGCTTATCCCCATTCTTACCTCAAGAAAACTCATAAAGATTCAAGAACCATACTGGATATTTGATATAATTTATGATGTATTGTCCCATGAAACATAGTTGAGGACTTTGGTTCCCAGACTGCTTATTGCATTTCTTACATTAATGGTACAAATTTGGAGAAAAGAATCTGATAATTATCATATCCCCTTTGCAGTAAAAGTATAATCAAACGGTAACAAGGAAGAGCTGTCATCAATCTGCCTATGTTCCAGGATGTTTTAACAATAGCTTCCAAGCATATAGAAGGACTTGGTATAATCAAAGAAGTCAAAGAAGAATTCAAACACCACAGTATTAGAAAACTAACATAGATGAAGGTAGAAAGGTACTCTCATTCACTGCTGGTGGGAATGTCAACTGGTCCACTCATTTGGAAAAACTAACTGGGCATTTCTCAACAAGCTGGAAATTAAGCTTCCATTTGACCCAGAAAATCCACTCCTAGGGATATATTTAGGAACCCCAAAACACAATTATAAAAGTCCTCTGCATCCCTATGTTTATTGCAGCATTATTTACAATACTATTAGTCATCATTTCACAAACATCTTTCAAACATTACTTTCACCACCAGAGTGCCTACTCTCCTCCCATCTACCACCACCTCCAGGTAAGCCCAGATCTATAGACTAACTCTTCAGTTCAAATGCTTTTGGCATTAGTTGTTTCCTCTAATATGTATCTTTTATATTAGATTAGTTTTCAGAGATTATATTTTGTGTGCTCTTCTTTTAAAAATCTTTTATTATTTTTAATTAATTGTCAAGTGTTTGTGTTTTTCCAGTTTCGATTGTGATTAATTTCTTTTTCAAAGAATTATATTCTAAGAAAGTAGTTGGTACAATTTCTCTCTTCTAGATTTTATGGGAATATATTTTGTGACCCATCCTATGATCTGTTTTGGAATTGTACCAAGATATTTTCTCTTGTATAAAAAAAAAAGTACTCAGCTTTTAGGGAATCATAAGGCTTTTAAGGGCCTTTTATGTCTAATAGACCCATCTCTTCCATTTTTTCCTTTAAGGTTATTGTTTTCTTGTTAAGTTCTTTTTTGGTCTAGTTGATTTACAATGGTTGAGGAGCGTTAAAGTCTACTACTATGCTACTGTGTTCCTGCCAGTATCTTCCTTCTTTGCTCATAGAAGGAGGTTCACATTACCTGAAAAATAAATGAGTAAGCAGAGGGTCTGTAGTCTGGATGTGGGCCTACAGAGATGACTACCTTGATCATTTTCTAACATTACTTAAGTATTGTTTCTTTAAATTGATGGAAATGAATTTGGGATCATTAAACATTCAGATCCTGCTCTAAGGAATATATATGTTCTATATCAACTCAGTTGCATTTTCCACAATAAAATGGTTTTCTTCTGGGGCCGGGAGATAGCATGGAGGTAAGGTATTTGCCTTTCATGCAAAAGGTCATCAGTTCGAATCCCAGTGTCCCATATGGTCCCCCGTGCCTGCCAGGAGCAATTTCTGAGCATGGAGCCAGGAGTAACCCCAGAGCACTGCCGGGTGTGACCCAAAAACCAAAAAAAAAAAAAAAATGGTTTTCTTCTTAAACACAATTACACAATTAAACACAAAAACACAATTAAAATGCAATGCTGCTAATGGCAATCCAAAGATACACTAGTGAATCCTGATGTATTTCTCACAAGTCTTAAAAAATAATAATACATAACTCTGATTATATATATATATATGAGGTACAACTATTCATTGTCTATTCCTCCTCCAAACCTCATGATATAATGATCTAATTACAATGTTGATAAATTAGACTAACAAAGGGTTGCCAACATTGATGACACTCTTGGTTATAGGAAATAACTTCTGGTTATATATAGGACATCAAGATTTTCATTGATATGCAGGAATACATTAATGGATCTACTCTTATATTTAATCACGTGATTAGTAACATAGGCAAATGGCTCTGTAAATTTAAATAAAATTAAAATGCATTTTATCAGAAATAATAGCATATCAAAACACTAAAATACCAAATCTTCTGGAACTGAGCAGTCAGGTCTAGTAACCATTAAGTTTGTAAGTTCTGTCATGAATAGTTCTCGAGAAAGATCGTAAAAAAAATGAGGAGTTAATTGTTCTGGTAGAGGCTAGACATCTTTTGACCTGACCTCCAATCCTGAGTTAAGTTAAATTCAGGCGCTTATCTTGAATCAGTAACAAGAAACTCTTCTCTTACTGGAAACATATTTCATTGACCATTTTAAGAAACCCAAAAATAGATGAAAGTCAACTCCTAAGACTTTAAATAGTTTTTATATCAATAAAACACAGACTTTTTTCACCCTTTTACTATATCCCATTGTATATTGACGACAACAGGAAGGAAACTCAGTGGTTCTCAAACATGACTAAACATTAGAACCACTTAAAAGAAAAGTTTGACTTTATCATTAATTTCTAATGAGTAGGAATTTTTTATTTCTAGCATTACCATATAATGCTGAAACTGCTGGCCAGGGGAGCCATACTTTGAGAACCACTGATTTATATAATCAAGCAATGTGTAAGACACACTGCATTTAAGTCCATTTGATAGCTTACCTAGGAAAGACAAGAAAGTGAAAAAGAACACTTACATAGTTAACATCTTTATAGATTATTATGATAGTAGCTGTGAACTAAAGGGCGATTTTCCACTTTACATATTAGAAAACTAAGACTCTGAGGGATGGAAAGAAATATTAATCAGGATGCAGCTCATAATTAGTAAAGTTAAGACTCCTACACAGATACTTCTGTCTCCAAATTTTAGGTGTTCCTTTCCCTCTCTCCCAGCTGCTTTTGAGCTGTCTCTGACCACTGGAAAGTTATAAATTGATTCAGTTGGAGAATTCTTGAATGTCATCAGAATTCAATAACTTACTCAGAAAAAAGTTTAACCTTAAACACAGTTTCTTCCCCTCTCTCCTTTCCAAGTATATCTTTCTCCTGAAAAGAAGTGGTCCAATTTGATTTTTTGTCATACTCAGCAATACTTGAGATTTATTCCTGACACTGTACTTAAGAATTACTCGGGAGCCGGGCAGTGGCACTGGAGGTAAGGTGCCTGCTGCCTTACCTGCGCTAGCCTAGGACGGACCACGGTTCGATCCCCCAGTTCCCATATGGTCCCCCGTGCCTGCCAGTAGCGACTTCTGAGTGCATAGCCAGGAGTAACCCCTGAGCGTCACTGGGTGTGGCCCACCCCCCCCCAAAAAAAAAAACAAGAATTACTCTTGGTCTGCCAAGGATCATGTGAGATGACCTATACTGAACCTGGGACCACCATGTGCAAGACAAGCTTCCTATCTGCTGCAACATCTCTCCAGACCCCCATTTGAATACTTTGTGCATGAGAATTTCTAATTCTCCATTTTCTGTCAAATTTTAAAGTGTTCGATAAATTTACTTTTTTAAGATTAAAATCAGAGCATTAGTACCATGGATTGGGTATTTTCCTTGCACTTGGCCAACCCGACTTCTATTACTGGTATCACATATGGTTCCCAAGCTCCATCAGGAGGAATCACTGAGAGTAGAGTCAGGAGTAAGCTTTGAGCACTGCTGTATGTGTCCTCCAAAATCACACACATAAAAAGATTTAAATCAGACAAAACTATATTTCCAGATCCTAAAACAGATTTTGAAGGCACCTTATTACTTAATGTTGAATGTTAGACAAGAAGGAAGAATGATGGCAGACACAATGAGGATTACCAGTAGTCTGAGTGAGATGTCTATAAGTAGTTTTTATATTGGTTCTTTATTGACAATGATTGTAGAACTGATCGCTCTAGGCAAGAACTGACTGCTGAAAGAGATAAAGTGCTATGCATTAACAACAGTGCAAACCACAATGTCAAAAAGGAAAGGCAGACAGACAGACATACAGACAGACAGACAGACAGACAGAAGTAAACTGCCTACCCCAGACTAAACTAAAACTAAATCATGAACAATTTTGTATCAATGGTGCTTACGTAAAAAGAATAATAATTTTTTTTAAGTTTTCAAATATGGGAATATTTTAAAAATGAGAATGTCCCTACCAATTACTCTAAATCACCTTCTTGATCTTGCATAAATCATCTGTTTCTCAAGTTATTGTGTGTGTGTATTTGGGTTACTCCTGGTTCAGTGGACCATGCTATGTCAGGTATTAAACCTGGTACTTCTGAATACAGAACATGCACTCCAACACTTTGAGCTATCTCCCCATTCCTCAAATCTGTTTTTACCACCTGATGTGTACTTCTTTCAAGTTAAATTTTGCCTCCTCTATGTACTCCAATAGTGTCTGACACATACATGTCTATTTAAACTGGTTAGTAAGGGGAGCAGGAATGATAGTACAACAGGTAGGGCATTTGCCTTGCACATGAATGACTAGGGGTCAATCCCGGGCATCCTATATGGTTTTCTGAGAACTACCAGATATGGGCCAAATAAACAACAAAAAAAATGATGAGTGAAATAATTAATGGAAACAGTCTTGTCACTGGAAAACTTACTAGTCTGAGAAAGTTATTTCCACAACATATAATATATATGTTATATATAACATAGATATAAAATATATATACATATATATGTTACAATATAACCCCTCACCTGAATTCTAATTCTATTGTCTCTTGGTACTAATATTACTATGTTAAATGTGAGAGGGGACGTTGAAGATTTTGCAAGAAGTTTTAAGCATATATAACAATATTTATCAGACATGATTATTTCCACCATGCAAAAATGTACAAGAACCTTTGTAATACGAGTTTTCTTAGTAATTTGGTGTTATGTGCTTGAAGACCAGATGATCACTCTGTAAGATAAATAAACCCTAGATATAGGGTTTATTGTATGAATATTATGCAAACTAGTACCTATAATATCAGTATACATTGTCACCTAAAATTTAAAGGGTAGATCTCATATTAAATTTTATCAATGAACTTTTATAACTTCTAAAATTTCTTAGCATGCTGAAATTTTTTTGGGAGGTGTTTAGGCTTAATGAGTGACTGGTCACTTGAAGATAATCATTAGGAGATCATTTGGAGGTGATAGGAGTACCTGATTTCTTATTTATCTTTGCATGGCAATTCTGTGCAACTCATGGTAACTCAAGAGGTATAGAGAAATGGACAAATAAATACGCAAGTTTGAAGATAATATTAACCCGAAGTGATTGACTAGCAGAGAGGGAGAGTAGAGAAAGAGTCGTATTCAACAATAGTATTCAATTTTCAATCCTGGAATACTAGGTACTTATTTGGACCCTTCCTACAACAAGGAATATATGACAACAATAAATTCAAATGTAGACAACAAAAACTGGGGTGATTTGAGACAGTAGTACAGGTTTAAACCTTTCACCAGAAATCTTGGTTTAGATTTGCAGATGTAAAGGAGTAGGTAGGCCTCATAGGACCTGAACCTAAGGGAATTTATTAATTACCCTGGTGCCAAACAGCCAGCACCCTATGCTTTTTAAAAAATAGACTTCAGTGTTCTTTTTTTTTCTAAAATAAAATATAATAAACTCTCTTGTACCAATGTAAGCAAGAAATTACTTTAAGATGCTAAAGCACCATTGTCCAAAACATTGGCTTATTGCTAACAAAGCTCTTACTTGGCCCATCATCTTGTCTCTTATTGACTAGAACCCATCCAGCAACCATGGAAGCAGACTTTGTAGCTAATCATCCTAATGGAACTCTCCAGATGGGAATTTGTAGAAGTTGAATTTCCAGTTCCCCTGGCACAGAGAAAGCATAGAGTGATGGGTACAGCAGGTTCTTGACAATGAACATGAATTGATCAAAGGTTTCCAGATTATTAGAGGGAAAAATGAAGTACACTCTAGATCACTATGTGCAGGTAGTTATGAGCAACTTTACTCAAGGAAAACCATCAAGTTCAGAATTTTTGCTTGTTTTGTTTTGTTTTGGGGTCACACCCGGCTGCACTCAGGGGCTACTCCTAGCTCTATACTCAGAAATCGCTCCTCAAAGACTGGGGGTTCCATATGGGATACTGGGATTCAAACCACCATCCCTCTGCATGCAAGGCAAACCCCCTACCCCCCATGCTATCTCTCCAGATCCAGGTTCAGAATTTTTATCCTCTTCACAGAGGGAGCAGAATGTACAAAACCAGGGTAGGATTTTCTTTGGTCTTTTCTTTTTTTGGTTGTTGGGGCCACATTTGGTGATGTTCAGGGGTTATTCCTAGCTATGTGTTCAGAAATCAGCTTGGGGGACTATATTGGACGCTGGGGGATCGAACCGCAGTCCATCCTAGGTTAGCACGTGCAAGGCAAACTCCCTATCACTTGCACCACCGCTTCAGCCCCTATCCTTGGTCTTTTTTTTCTTTTTTGGAAAACTTCACCCCTTTCCGATGCTTCTATGGCAACACCTGTCTCTCATAGTGATTGCCATAGAGAAATGTGCCCTCAAAATTGGACTGTTACTGTTATGAAAAGCAGGGCACAATGAGCAACAGGGAACTTAGCCAGCGCCATAGTCCATGTTGGCTTTACCTGGCTTAAAGTGGTCAGATAAGAAGTCTGAGTATTTATCAATTCTTAGCTGGACAGACCAGACATTCCCACCTCCCAGAGGGCCATTGTTCCATCCCTTTCTGTTCTGTACCCCAAAGGTCTTTTTGAATGCAAAAACATCTGACCAGATTGAAACCATCAAACTTTCCTCCCTGGATCCTGTTTATCATCCAAATCAGCACTGCTCTTCATTCCCAGCTGCCTGCTTCCAGCCTTCCCTTAGCCACTCAGCTTCTCTCCCTGCCCAGTAAGAGCAGCTGCAATAAAAGCTGGTGCCCCCAGTTCGGCCTTCCTGCCACTTCTCTTCCCCTTATACATACAAACACATTCTCATGCCTGTTCCACCAGATAGAAAGACACTGTCCAGAACAGGATCTCAGTCTTCATTGGGAAGATAGGACCATCTCTATGAGAATTCTGGACCCCAACCAGTGGACTTGAAGCCATTCAATCCATAAACATATTTCTTTAGTAAAGCAAACAAGTTTAAAATGTCTCTTTTTCATTGATTTTGGTGTTTGGGCCACACCTGGTTGTGCTGAGGGTTTACATCTGTCTCTGTGCTCAGGTATAGTTCTGTAATGCTTGAGAGACTGATCATATGAGGTACAGGATTATATGAAGGATCAGTCACAGGTAACACAAATGCTTTAATTTAACCCCTATCCAGTTTCTCCTCTTTCCTTTTTCTTTAAAACACAGACTAACACCCCCTTTGTTTCATTTTGGATTCCTTTTTTTCTTT